>PVIJ01003429.1:0-50257 GCA_004024925.1 Scalopus aquaticus
CTGAACCCTCTCGCCGCCCAACACCTCTGGCCTGTACCCCAGCTTGTATATATAAATAAAAAAAAAATAATAAAAAAAAAAAAAAAAAGAAATACACTGCTGAGGGGAGCAGCGGGGAGGCAGGAGAGGTCTGCCGCACCATGTGGGATTCTCCCCGGCTGGGCGTCGAACTGGCGTCGCCGCTGCCGACAGCTCCACAGCGCAGCGCTTAACCGCTGCGCCACCAGGGAGGCCCACTATATAGTATTCTTAAGTGATTTTCTTTTCTAATAATCACTGGTCAACAAATTGTTACAAAAGTCATGTTACTGAAATAAAATTAGTCATTTCCTATCAATTTGTGTGTGTTCAACATGAATATGACAGTCAAATTCTAACTTTGGCTCTAGTTTTTTTTTTTTTTTTGTAATCTGCCATAAATGGATGTTTACATCACGAAATGCATGCCAATAGTAATCGGCCTACGGTTAATACCTGTAAAAAAATCAAGTCATAGACTACTTAGATTTTTTTGCTTGTCTAGTGGACCATTTTCCCTGCTATCTTTGTTCCATTGATGCGACATCTTGATGAAAATGTTCGCCATGTTCATTACTAACCATACCACAATTTTCAGGGAAGAAATGCAGATGGGAATGAAGGAAGTGCATCTTCACAGACATATTGTAGCCAAGTTTATGATACTGCATCAGCATGTCTTCTACTAGTCCCTTGTAGTTTTCCGCCCTAAAATTCCCATGAAAGTTTGTAGACATTGGGCGAAAAGCATTCCATGCTTATTTCACATCACCCTGCAGCAAGTTGTTGAACTGGTCATCTTTGAAGAGCTCTCAAATCTGAGGACCCACAAAAATTCTCTTTCATCTTTGCTTTGCTGAGCGGAGGGAATTTTTCATGCAGGTATCAGAAAGCTGGCGAGGGCTGGTCCATGGCTTTCACGGAATTTTTCATCAAACCTAGTTTGATGTGAAGGGGTGGTAGCAGGATTTTGTGAGCCTCGACTAGAGCTGAGTGCTGGATATTCTTCTCTCCAACTGCTACATTTTGTCTGTGAACCCATTCCTTCTGCAAGTACTGAAATTCACTTGCTCGGCTATTCCACTCACTTAAGAAACACATGTATTTTATATGTCCTTGCTGCAGTGCCAATAAAAGGGCAACTAGCTTCAAATCACCACAGACGTGGCAGCTGTACTTGTTATACCCGATGGAATTCAGTAGCTGCTTTAAGTTATTGTATGTCTCATTCATGTGGACAGCATGCACTACTAGAATAGATGGAAGACGGTTTCCATTGTGCAAAATCACAGCCTTAAGACTCAGTTTGAAGAGTCTAGAAATAGTCTCCATTCTTGTGGGTCATGAGTGTTTTCTAAAGCGTTCATGAGGCCCTCAATATCGGAACAGAATACCAGAGTACTTTCCTTTCTGAAGAAAGGCTCCAACTGCTGGTGGCGCTTTCGATAGAACGTAATTGTGACATCTTCTTCCAGAAGATTGCATTGTTGGAGTATTGATCCTAGCAATTCTGCCTTGTTCTTGGATAAGTCCAAATCATGAATCAGGTCATTTAGTTCTTTCTGTGTTAGTCTGTGTGTGGTTGATGATGCACCACAGTGAAAATATGGATCACTGCATGCTGATGGAACAGGAGAACAGGTCGACTCACCCTTGTCCTCATCAGATGAATCAAGAGACTATTCTGCTGGAGGTTCTGCAATAGGAAGTCCCTCACCATGTGGAACTGGTCTCAATGCAGACAGAATGTTTGGGTAGACTATTCCCGACTTCTTTTGCTTCATTATTCCACTGTAAAGAGGAGGAACCAAGAAGAAATAACAGTCTTTTATGTGGTTGCTTGCCTCTCTCCACACCATGGGGACTGCAAACAGCATTGATAGTCTTTTGCCATTTAATCACTGTGAAAGCTATGTTGTACAAGTAGCACAGCATATATGCGGGGCCCAAGGCTTGTTTTGGTCACCAGCCTTGCATCCAAAGTAAAGATTATAGGCCTTCTTCACTTCAGAAGGGATACTTTTCTTTTGATTGGCAAATGTCACTTCCCCACAAATAGAGCAAAAATTGTCCACGCTATTAACATACTTTCGAGGCATTACTGTTCTGTATTGTGTCTAAATGGATAAAATAATAGCAGTTCTATGGAACAGTAGCTTAAACTGTCTCACACAAAGTCTGAAATATTTTCAATGCTCAACCTTTCTGACAGAGCATTCTATAATGCACTGCTGACATCAGCTTACTTCAGCAGCCGCCTGGCAGTAGTATTGCAGTGCATCAGAAAAAGATGCAATCAACTCTGGATGATGTGTGCATGATGGTATTATGCAATGTGATGCAATATTACATAATTCTAGGCTTATTTAGGATGTTGTTGCAGTCCTACTGGATAAATTTACATGGTGAAACATATAAAATGAATTATATGAAATATTTTCAAAACGAGAGCTAATAAAAATTTTTCGGGGTTATATTCATGTTCAGCACACCAAGATACTACAGATTAGGGTCTTTTTTTAAAATCAGTAATGATCTCACTGTTGACCAGTGGAGTTTATTACCATCTACAAGGTTTTCAGGATACTCAAACTTAAAAATCATTGCTAATTCTCTATTTGCACATTTCTATATTACCCCATTCTTAGATAATGAAATCAAAACTTATTTGCATGACACACAAGGTTCATCAAAATATATTATTGCTGCTCTCACTTTGCATTAAATACAGTCTTTCTTCCATAGAATTGAGATTTTACTCTTCACTAGCATGACCTATCTTCATGTTCTTGTGGCTCTTCTTATACTCCTGAATACCCTGTTTCCTTTTCTTTAAAAGTTTAGCTATCATTTTCTCTGTCTCCGTTAAGAGGTGTCTGGTTATCTTCTCTATGACATCTCACCTTACTTCTCCAAACTAGTTTATCACCTTTCTGTGATCTCACCAAGATTTCCTCATTCTCTAATAAACTATATTCCTGTAATACTTTCTTACACCAAACTTCCACTTATTTGAAAGTAGAATCCATGTATTATTTATCTGCATGCCAACCCAGCTTCATATAATATCATACAGACCAAGGCACATGGACTTTTTGAAGTATGTGTTTAATCAGTGAATATGAATGGATAAATGAATCAATATTTGTGCGCATCAGGGGAAGGAGTCCATTTCTTTGCAGCAAACTTTCCCAGGTTTATTTTCATAGAGTTGAAATGGGGAAATAAAATATGATAATTTAAGTTTGGAAAATAGTATGTGAGCCCCGATTAGTTGTTGGAGTATATTTGTGTCCCTTTTACCAATTTGTCTCAATTGAAAAATATTAAAAGCCTTTGTCTTATGTGTGACCTAGCCAAGAGCTTTTAGCTATGTGCCTGTGAGAAAATTTATGTTTATCATTTTATATTTCTTATACTTAAAATGTCTGATAAACAATGTCTTTTTTACAGGAAATGAAAATAACTCCTGCAGGATCTTGCTTTTAAAAACAATAAAAGCAAGGATATAAATGTAATGTAGTGTAATTTTCTTGATCAAAAAACTAAGCACAGTCAAGAATAGCATGGTTAATTTCTCAATTTGAGGACTTCAATGCAATTAAACCAAAATAAATAACACCACCATCAAAAATAAAATAATAGATATACATATGTGATGCTGCATGTGAGCTTTTAAATAATAACATATAATATGATGATGTAAATATAAAGCTTTGAGAAACATATTTTAAGTGGAGTCTGGCAGAAAGTAGTCTGCTCCAAGCGGGTGATTTCAAGAATACATATTCAAAGGCATTATTTCCAATGGGTTGAGGATGGTGTGGAGGAGCTTCAAGACTGTGTAGTATTCCATTGTGTTATTGCCAGCAGGCAGGTACAATTGTTAGAACTGCTTCACCAGAGCATCCTGGGTTCTTGTGGAAAAAAAAAAAATCACATAGCACCAGCAACAAAATTTATTAGAAACAACAGGACAGAACACTCCAGGAGGCAGCATGCGGTTTCAGAAGGTGGAGACCAGTGCCAACCCCTGAAGCAATGAAACTTGTGGAGTGGAGAGGGGTCCCTCTTATAGGGAAACCTTGTTCCCATCACTCCTATGAGTCTAGAATTAACTGGAACTACTCCTTCCTCTCTCTTTTCCAATCAGGGAAAGTAGTTTGTTCCAGGACAGAGAGAGGAGCACCCCAAAACTCCCACCTGCCTGCTCAAAATTAGTTCTGCTGTCTGTTGCATCAGGACAAAACATACTCCAGTGAGTAAGACCTTCAGTGGAAAGGAACGTTAATAAAATTAGTGTGCGATACTGAAAAGGGGAAGAATAGGGAAGAATAGAGTTTTCCAATCAAGCACTCAAAGTTACCCATCCCATCCAGGGCAAATGCCCAGATGAACAGGGTTGTCCCAAAATAGGGCCTCTGAGTCCTGAAAGAATGTCACAAATCTAAGGGAACTCCTAGTGGGGACCCATAAGAAAGGAACAGACAGATTAAACAAAGCATTGTCACAGATGTCAGTAATGAAAAGGAGTCTACAGCTAGAGATAGAAAGTAATAGAAAAATATGATTCTAAATATTATAACTACCTTTTGAGCCATTGGAAATTAATTTTCTTGAAAATAAATCCTGTCAAATTTACTGAAGAAATACTTTATAATGTGGAAAAATCAACTACAGTTTTAAAGCAAATGGATGGCTCAATAACAGGACACTAGACACCGAAGGTTTTGCAAATAACTGAGTTTTGTTCATCTTGTATTTATAAGATGATACAACTAATTCCACAACATGAAAATTGTTATTTTTCAGAAATAACTTATAGTATTTGTACAAATTGTACATCAAAGAAGATATATAATCAACAATGTTTGTAGTTTGTAGATAATTCACGTGTGTATTTGTGTGTGTGTATATATATATATATATCTATATATATCTATATATAGATATATATATATATATATATCCAGTACTCCTAAAAAAATAACTGTAATATACAGTAGTTCATTTAATGGACAAAATTAAGTAGTACAAAATTCAGTTAACATTAAAACATTTACAAATATATTTCACTTGACCGTAAACATACAGAAGATGTTAATAATCTTCAAAGATGCAGAAATAATGGTAATGAATATACTAAGACTAGATATAATATGAATATACTATTCATATTACTATTATAACAATTTTATACTATTGTAAATATTGTAAAATGAATATTTTTATATAAACTCAGTCACTAAGATTTTATGTATAAAGTCTAAATTTTAATTTAAAAAAACACACTAAAAATTTGTGGGTCTTCAATCAATAACTTTGCTGGTATTCTCTTTTGGTATCCTCTCTTTTACAAAAGCATCTAATTTCTGTTTCTTATTAAATATAAATTTAATAATGAGACACTGGCTTGTTCTCTAACAAAGTTATAAAGGATTATAGTATCACAAGTGTTATTGTAAAAATGTTTACACATGGGTTAGAGGGTATTTGGGACAGCAATTGTTTCTATAGATTCAGCCTTTGCTGAGTCATCTAGATTATAATGCAAAATTCCCTACTCATTTTTGTCAACCTAAATTATCATCAGGCAAATTACTATGAGGTAACAAACTGTGAAGAACAGAACAAGTTGTAAAAACTGAACGTAATAACAAAATACTTGACATGCACAGGCAGGATAGTGAAGAGTCATAATACATGCTTGAACACTCCCTTCAGACTATTAGGAAAATGCAAAGAGTTAATATTAAAACACAAATGCGATAACTAGAGAGCCTGAAAGTGATGGGGAAAGAAAGTAATGTTTATTGAAATAATTATTTGTGTCACACATTTGACATTCCATCAGGCCTTTGGTAGCCTACGGCACATTCCAACATTACGTGTGACAGACAGAATGAGTACTTTCAAATAATGAAAACACCACAATTTCATCAAACTATATTAAGTTCTGTTATTTGGAGGGATAAGAAGCATACTTAGTCAAGGAGCACAATGGTTGCAACTTAAAAATAAAGAAGTCCTTGACAAACTAGTTCTTATTCAAAGCATCTTTTCTTGAGGCATTGTGAGAGACATAATGCTACCCAACACAGAGCTCTTAATATCCCATTGTGAAAGGTGTCTTTTTTTTTTTTTATTTGGCAGTTTTCTGAAAGAATAAAACTAAATTTGAAATGTTATATGGCACATTTTTAGAAAGCCAAAGAAAGGAGAAGTATCATACAGGCAGTTTTTCTCATACAAGGGGACAAAAAGGGGAATGGAGTACAAGACAATGTAAATGATCACCTTTTTACTACAAGTTCAAAAGCAGATGCTATTCTGTAGAGATGAATACAAGCCTGATTTCCTTACAGCTTTTCATCCTTTGGGAGCTAATCTATAATATCAATGGGATTAGGCAATTTGGCAGCATTTCTTGCTTTGCGGTGACCTGATGGCAATGAATTGCCCCACTCTTGGCCAGAACGATAAAACTCTGTTTGAGAGTTAGGACTTAATAAATATTTGCTAATGGAATATTAATAATCTAACTGGATAGGAGTGCATAGGAGGAATTTTTTATGTCCCTTGAATTTGTCCTTTATGTTACTTAATTTTCTTTTACTCAATGAATTTTTATGTATCATTTTTATATCCTCTCTTCATATGTATGCATATACATATCCTGTAGAAGCATGTGTATCTGTTCATTGTGTTTAATGAGTATTTATTACATATTGTTAATGTGTTCAGAGTACCAGACAATTGACTACATAGCAACAGGGAACAACAGACGTTCAAAAGCAATTTCTAGCTAACCTGAAAGTATTGCATAGGTGTTATCTTACTCATATAAACACATAAGCATTAGACAGATTTCTGTACTGAGAAATAACACAGTTTGTCTAGATTCCTGTTTCTTATAAAATTATTTCAAGGAAATGAAACATGTAATGAAAACTAGTTTCCCAAGTTTCAGATTTGATCTTAAAATGAATGCTGTGAAAAGTTTATCCATGACAGAAACAACAAAAATATCAAATGAAGTTTTTCATTGTTCAACAAAATTCTTTATTTTCTTTGAAAATAAATCTATTTTTAAGAAACGTATATGTTGTTTTTATTTTCGGCAATTGTATTAGTCAAGGTTCTACAGAGAAACAAAATCATAAAGATGTGTGTATAGAATCATATGTTTTAATTTATATAGTGATTCACTATAAGAATTGTCTTTCATGATTATGGGAGTGAAAAATCCCTATATATGCAAGGTGACTTAACAAGCCAAACATCCAGAACATTCATTAAGGAGTCCCATCAAAAGCCAGCAAGCTCAGTAATTAGAGATAAATGATGTTTGAATCTGAATGCGGGAACAAGTTGATAATATCCCAGTCCAGGGCATTCAGACAAGAGGAATGTCTCTTACTCAGGCGAAGGTGGACACTATTGTTCTATTCTGGCCTTAAAATAACTGGATGCAGACCATAATCATTAAGATGGACAATCTCTTTACTATGGGCAATCTCTTTACTATCTCTAGCAATTGAAATGTCAGTTTCATCCAAAAGAGCCTCACAGACACACCCAGAATGTTTGACTAAGTATCTGTAGGAATCCTATGGCCTCTTAATTTGGACAGATAAAATTAACTATCAGAGTATTCAATAGTTACTATATCCTTGTAGTTTAAAATTACAAACTAGCAATAAATCTCATGAAAGAGCAGCTTTATATGATATGATGGCCCAAGTGATCACTCCCTTGTCACCTTTCCCCACCCTCCGGCCCACAGACATCCCACTGGAAATACACAGACCCCACTGGAAATATACCAAATAAACATCTGTGGTAACCTTTTTCTCTGTGATCTGACATTAGATTCTGTGTTTCATCATTCACATCAAGAAAATGCATTCTCCAAGGAGGTGGGAGAAGAGACTCTGTCATTTCTTAGTATGCAAACACACTTCCATTACAGATCTGTTTTACCTGGTTTCCTGGACTCTAAAGCCTCTTAAATGTCGTTTCTCCAGAAATAAAGCTATCTCTTTACACTAAAGATCTTGAAGGAAGGCCTCCCTGGTGGCGCAAGAGGCTAAGTCTCAGCCTATGAAGCTATCCACAGCCACTGCAGTACCAGTTCTTTCCCCAGCCAGGGAGATTCCCACATGGCACAGCAGACCTCTCCTGTCTCCCCACTGAACCCCTCAGCAGTGTATTTCAGTCAGTCTGCCTGTTCTGCTCCCCACTCTGTCTCTGGTGAATCCTCTCACTACCCCACACCTCTGGCCTACACCCCCAGGTCTTGTATGCATAAATAAATAAATCTTTAAAGAAAAAAAAAGATTATGAAGGGAGCCTAGGAGAGATAGGAGAACAACTGATCCGTGAGCAAATTTTCATACAATTTTCCTGTTCTTTAATTTCTATTTTCTGAGGGAACTAATGTTAGCAAAGTGCTTGGAAACATTTATATTTGAGATAATCTCTTGCTTTTCCCTCTCTCCCCCCTTAAACAACAAATTAACACGGTAATTGATTTCTCTGTTGATTTGTGGTTTTATAATGTTAGAATATTAAAGATTATATATTGGAAAGTTATTTTTAATCGTCTAGCTGTTCCTTTGCTAAAATAATTTGACTATGTCAACATGTTGACTAATTGATTTTATGGTAAAATTATTTCTTTTTGTGAAACTTAGGTTGAGAAGCCAGGATTCTTCCCTTGGAAGACTTATAATGAAGTTCATGAAAACCTGTATATACCCATAGGAGATCAAATAAGAAAGCAATTTAGCAAAAGCATGCTATTTTGGAATAGGTAATATCAATGGGAATAGGAGTTACTGAAATGATTTTATTGAACTGGTATGAAAACTTGAGGGAGAAAAGAAAAGAACACATTTCAAGCAAGATAAATTATTATGAGATAATTTTAATCTTTAGTAATTTAAAAATTCATGTAAATATCCTTTTTCTATATATATAAATGTCATTTTTCTAATATAATCCATATTATATTTATATGTATGCCTCTTTGTATATTACTATGCATTTTAAATACATTTACAATCACAGCTTTTATTTTATTTTATTTTATTTTATTTTATTTTATTTTATTTTATTTTATTTTATTTTATTTCATTTTATTTCATTTATACATACATACAAGCTGGGGTACAGGCCAGAGGCATGGGGCGGCGAGAGGGTTCACCAGAGCCAGAGCGGGGAGCAGAACAGGCAGATCAGAAATGCACTGCTGAGGGGAGCAGCGGGCGAGGCAGGAGAGGTCTGCCGCGCCATGTGGGATTCTCCCTGGCCGGGCGTCGAACTCGCGTCGCCGCTGCCGACAGCTCCACAGCACAGCGCTTAACCGCTGCACCACCGGGGAGGCCCCTCACAGCATATTTTAATAGCCATGTTTCCAATAACATTTGAACATATGTGTATGTTCATATGTACACAAATATGTATGAA
This sequence comes from Scalopus aquaticus, assembly GCA_004024925.1. Classification (NCBI taxonomy): domain Eukaryota; kingdom Metazoa; phylum Chordata; class Mammalia; order Eulipotyphla; family Talpidae; genus Scalopus; species Scalopus aquaticus. The sequence goes on from PVIJ01003429.1 coordinate 9,490, forward strand.
AAAATATGCGTGTGTGTGTGTATACACACACACATCAGACAATTGTATCACTCAAGTATCATTATTGTCACTTCTCAGATACAGGAACTTTAATTTGTCTAAAGTTACATAGTTAATTAGTTCATGTAAGAGAAGGAAGTCATATCCAGATATGTCAAAATGAGTCAAATAATAAACTAGTGTGCTAATTACAGCTGCCTTTTGTTCCAATTAACCATGCTAAATAAATATATAATTCAAATGCTTTCCCCCTTAAGGAATCAGAGTGACTCATGTTTTGGGATACTAAGAAAATTGAGCTTTCCTAAGGTCAGAACTAGATGAGGAAGTAAAGGATAATTTTATAAGGAACTGGTGAGCAAGTGTGTGTTCCAAAAGACAATTACTTGGGGAACAGCCAAATTAAAAAGGATAAACCTGAATGAGTCATAAATTGAAAGTAGTAGGCAAAGAGGGAGAATCTGGGTAGCAGCCAACAAAACAGAGAATAGCAGATAATAGAAAAGTCTGCATTCTTAGGCAAAGGCAGGAATAGATAAATTCCCAGGAGCATCTGCACTCAGCAAAATTATCTGGAGATTATCTGGAAATTAGTCCTTTTGAATAATTAAAAGGGCAATTCATATAGTTTTATTACTAGGGATGTATATATAATTTGAAATTTGTATCATTTGCTGATTAAAAAATTAAAATTTTAACCAGAAAAATAAAGATGAAAACTGAGATATCGAGTGCCTATTGGGAATATATAACAGGGATAGTATTACCTTCCCTCCCATTTGTTTGTATCTTATCCAACAAATATTGGTTAATATTAAAAAATATTGTAGATCTTCTTTTTCTAGAAATTTGACACACTGACTATTCTGAAATCTCCTTCAACCTTCTGAATACTTTTAAATCTTTTAAGCACATAGCTTAGTTCGCAAGAAAGTTAAAGTCTAAAAATAAATAAATTAAGAAATAAATATCTGGAAGAAAGCCAGAATCCAAACACAAATTCTCACCAAAAAAAAAAAAAAAAATACAATTGCCCTGAAGAAATATGCAAATTCTTGGAGGTTTGGACTTTATGGAATGAATACAAGGGCAAACTAAGGTAAAGTGAAATTCCTCTCACTGACAAGACAAAAAGTCAGATGGAGAGTCCCCCAGTATAAAACCATAACTCCAAAATACAAACACTTAATGAAATATCTATTTGGGAGAAAAATATACACTCCCAATGCAAGGAGATAAAAATCAAAGTTGACAGATGAGGGAGTAGGTGGAAATTCTTCCTTGGTAATTCATAATCTCTGGTTTGACCTGAAGCAGTCTGAATGCAGAAAACCTATAATCTACAGACTCTGAACACCTAAACCACAAAATTTATTAGAATTTCTAAGTATTGTCAATATTCCAGATCCTTGTGGAAGTAAACATAGACCTCATTAGAGCAGAAGATGTTGTCACAACCCTTGAAAGTTTTCTGAATAATATAATGTAATGATCATGGACTAATCATATGAAAATTACATTACTAAAGAAATGGGCTCTGGCAAGCAAAAGTTAACAAAATATAAAAAAGCAACCAAAAGAGAATCAGAGTCAGATATAAAATATTAAAATATGCATAATGTCTTTTAACAATAGTAGGGGTCTTCAAGTAGGTGACAAAAAGAGGCTATTAAAATGGTGAATTTGATTAGGCAAATTATAAAAATTCTAGAAATGTAAAAAGAGCTCCTCGATGATATAAAAAGCAGAGTGGATACAAAAGAGGAAAGAAGAAATGACCTGGAATACAGATCTGAGAAGAATTTTGAGAATTCAGCACAGAGATAGAAACGTAAAATGAAAGTTGAGAGATTTGAGGTAAAGTAAGATAATTTAACTTTTATCTATAAGGAAATCCAGAAAAAGGTGGTGAAAGGTATACACAATGATACTGGTTAAAAAATTTTCAGAATGGATTTAGTCAAAATTATTTAGATTCTGAAATCTTCATCCATTTTATGCAGAATAAATGAACATAACCACAAACCGAGACTCAATCATGTAACTAAAAAAACACCAGGCACAAATAGAAGATTTTAAATCAATTAGCAAATAAATACATAGGATCTTTAAAGGAACACAAGGGTATAATAGTTTCAAAGTATTAACTACAGATTTTTTTTAAAATCAAAACTTGAATAAAAATAAATATGGTAAAGGTCAAGAATTAAACCACGATGCTGTATACAAAAGTTGGCAAAGTTTATTACTTGTAGATCTGTAATTAGCAGGAATGAGGAGAGCAGTCTAATGGGAAAATGGGATGTGAAGAGGATAAAGACACATGGCCATTATAGGAAAGGATGGAAAGGAGGGGGGAATTGGGAGTGATTGTTTAATGGATATGAATTTCCCTGTTGGAATGATGAAAATATTCTGGAGCTAGATATTGGTGATGGTTATTGTAATTGTTAATGGACTAAATTCCACTGAAGTATATGATAAAATAGTTTTATATTATGCATGTTTTACCGCAATAAAAATGTATTTACAAAGATATATTGCCAGAACAATGGTCATTTGTAATTGCTTAACATTTATCTGTATGAGTATTTCAAGATTTTTTTGCATTGAAATCCTGGCTTCACAATGTATTATGTGTATTCTTATGGAATTTAGGAGTCTTCCCTTTGTCTCAATCTTCTCATATGCTAAAAATGGACATGATTATATAAATAACCACACTGTGAAAATTCATACTGCAATAAAGCATAGAATCAGCAAGTAAGTATCAAGAAGATTTACCTATTGTTAATTATAGTTTATTATAATCAATAATATCATGATTAATGATTATATATTACCACTGAGGTCTTGCTGTTAATATTTTCTCAGCTTAAAGTATTCATACCAAATTTTCGTGTCATCTTTTACTTTTTAGATTTTGGGTCAGTTCTCCCAGAAGCCTCCTGTTCCATTATTTCTTTCCTTACCAATTTCCTGGATAACAATATATAACACCTTCTTGTGATTTATGTCATATTGAGTTTCCCCAAAGCAATATATTATTCAACTTTGTGTCTTGAGCACATATGTAATACACACATATGCACACACTCTATATTTCCTCAACTGAAAAGTCTGAACTATATCATTGGCATGTAATTTGTCTCATTCATTACATATAATTTTGCTATCTAATATATGCCAAATTATAGCACTAAAATGTATGACACCCTCTCAGATTTCCTAATGTTAAGGTGAAAGAGCTTGAAAATTAAAGCATTCAATTAGTAAATATTTAGTAGTAACTTGAGTGTATGTATAACACTATGGCTGTGATAAGTTTTACAAATATCAATTCTCAAGCTATATTGTGTCTATATTTAGGTAGGAAAGGGAAAGGCCTTCATTAGCCAAAGAGAAATTTCTGGCGCTAAATAAAGATTCATGCTGGCTAGGAATGGATCTGTTTCTTTACCAGATTATTTTTTTCTGGAAAAATAAATTTCCCCAAATTATAGGGAACAAAAAAAGGAAAATTAGAAAATAGAGCACACATATTGTTTTTGCAAGGGATTTCTCTGTCTAACCACATGCTTGTCTAGCATACTTAGAATATGACTCAAGTAACTGGAGTAATTGGAATGAGAGGAGCTATAATGCAATCAACCTGAGCAGTCATGATATTATCAGCTCGGCACACACCAAAAAAGCAATACCTCTATTTCTGCATACCATTCATCTATTAAGAGAGAAAAGTTAAGAGAAGAATGCACTGAAAGTCATCATCCAGATCTCTGTTGATTCTGAGGATGGATATAAACATAAATTAGCAATTGCTTTTTATCCAAAGACCGAAAATTACAATGACAATGTTATGCCTGATGGGTTTCATTTTGATTTTTATTTTGAACAGTGCTTGACAATTTCAGTGGATACCAGCTAAATTGTTGTCAACACATTTTAATTGTTTCATATATGCATAGCAGCAATTCAGGCCACTTCAAGGGGCGCAGTCACATCAATTCATGATCCTACTCAGACTTTATTTAAACAAATGATTCTCTATTTTGAGACAAACATAATATACAATTTATACTCTTTCATGCATTTGCTTTTAGCAATTTCTTAACTGGGATACACAATATTCTTCTCTAACCATATATACTAAATTCAAAGTAATAGAAACACTGTGATAAAGAGGGATACCACAGGTTCTTTCAAAGCCAACATGTATTTGTAGAAATCTCCATCAAGATATTCGATAAGAAAAACAATATATTTACTGTTTTAACCTCTGGAATCAGAAAAACATCTAACCCAATAGAAAAACCATTTGTATTTGGCAAACTTCAGAATTCCACTATCTGGGAGCACTTGTACTTGTGGAATGGTTTAAAGATCTACTAAGATGTTAGCTAGACTATGAAATGCATTGGCTTCTCACCCAGAGGATGCCTGAAATGGCCAAATATTACTCCAGTGGCTCGTTCAACTATCCAGTCTTTATAGAAATAATACAATCTGGGAGATATGCTAATACCTGTGAAAAGAGCTGCTGACTTTTCACAAAAGAACTGGAGAAATTGTTGAGAGGCTAAACTCCAACTCGAGTTCTGCTCTCTCCACCAAGAAAAATAGGTCTTTTGGTAATTTTTGTGTTTCCTGCCATTTGATGTGAATGTTCAGAGTACATATCACGCTAAAAAAAAAAAAAAAGAAAAAAAAGAAAGCGAGTCTTTAGAAATATAATGAACGGTGTTCATTATAACCAAGAACTTGAATATTGTCTTTACTAGACACTAACATATTAGTATTTATTTATTTGTCTATGATTGTTCTGAGAGGCAATTACCGTTTCATTTCCATTGATAAACAGTGGCATAGATTACTATGAAATATAAAGTATTAAAGTTGGTATAGATGTAAATATGAAAGCAAAAATCACCTAGGCTCCCCTCAAAGAGTTTTTAATCTAGTAGTGGAGGCAAGTAGGAACTATCAACTTAAGAGGGGAAGGTTTTATAAACACAACAGTGGAAGAAAAACATCATCTGTGAAATAGCAGCCAAAATAAATACAAAATGATTCTGATTGAATGATTGAGGAATATAATTACAACTTAAAAAAATCATCTATCAAGTAAAAGTATGAAAAAATGTATGACCTAACAAGAGATTAGCGGTAAGATGGTAATGCTAAGAGCGCAAAATGGGGAAATGATCTGAGAGGGAGGAAGTGAGAGTGAGGGTATTTATAGCTGGCAGCTGAATAGTAAAGCAAAGAGTTACTTTGAAATTCAAATTTAACATCAATTCATTTTGATCTTAGAATCAATTCCACTCAACAAAGTAGTTTTCAAAGTAGATATCTAAAACAACAGGTGATGGTGAAAAATATGGTTGATCTATCTTTAATATTTTGGGAAACCTCCCTATTATTTTCCATGGACTGGACCAGTGCACATTGCCACTAACAGAATGTAAGGGTTACTTTTTCTTCACACCCTCATTAACGCACACTGTTTTTAGGTCTTTTGATGTGAGTCATTCACAGGTGTGAGGCCAGTATCTCACTGTCGTTTATATGCACGTCCATGTTCATAGGATCGGTATCCATAATAACCAACTCATGGAAATAGCCTAAATGCCCATGACAGATGAATAGATTAAGAAGATATCACTCACACACACACACACACACACACACACACGCACACACACACACATCTATATGTATATAAACGGTCAAGGTTAATTTTTCTCTATGCTCAATATTTTTGTGCATTTGTTGATACTCGTTTTCTGACCAAATAAAGGATCCTATAGAAATACCTTTCACACTCCTTTCATATACCATTCCTGTAGAAAACCATATGTTTAGGTTTTGTGTCAATTTTCTTTAAAGTTTACTGAAATTTATGTAAATTTTTATTTAATAATGCTACACTAGAAAACAAATATTTTTGTTATGCGTGTTGGAAATGCATTAATGTATAATCAAATATGTCAGGTGTCAATATCAGAATAATATTAGGCATCAGAAATTGTCAGCTGATTCTTTGGCATTAATTTTAACATTTACTCTTAGAAAATTTCCAGGATACTTCATTACTTTGGGTCACCCCCTTGTGAAACTGTCAGGAGGAAATATGAGAAAACAGATTTCAAATTTCTTTGAAGTAACATGCACAAAGGTACATATTTATGGAATTTAACTATGAATGTCAGATCATACAAATTTTATTTTTTAGCTCATTTTTAATAATCAACCATAAGCAATTGCCAAATATTGTGGGAAATTAGATTAAAACATGGTTACAATATCAAAAGTAGCATTTTTTTTTACATTCAATGGAGTTATTATATTCCTCAAAGACGAAAAACCTGTGAGTTTATACGTATTGAAAGTCAACAAGTTAGTTTCATGGAATCTGACCAAAAAAATGAAAGAACTCTTTTAGAGAAGAATATATATATTCTGCTGCATTCAATGGGCAATTTGAGATTCATGTTAATTATAGTTCCCTTGGCTTTCCCCGAGTGCCATGGTACATGTAAATTGGACCACAGGTGCTTTTGTACACGGAGTTAATTTGTGTCACAGTCAAAGAACCTGGAGTTTAAGAAACCCTAATATTTTGGAACAGAGGATTCAATCTGCCAAGGCTTTGGACTGAAGAGAGACATTATCTTTCATTGTGGAAAACAAATACATTTGCCCTCTGTTCTCTCCCCTAGTAGGAGATACTATCTCTCTTCCAAGGCTACATGCTATTCAAGAGTACTGAAAAAGATAGCTAAGAACAAAAGCTAATACAAGACATGAAAAAGTGAGAAAGACCCATGAGAAAAATGTCTCCTGACAGAATCAGTAAATTATATCTTTTTAGAGTGCATCATATTCATTTGAAAAAAATTTATCAGCCTTTGTCTCTGCATAATGTTTACTAATACTTGTGTTGTTGAGATACTGTCTAATAAAATCAGCTAAATATGCAATCGAAATAATGAAATTCACATGCTTGTAAAAGGAGGTATTAAATCCAATAATAATTATAGTAAAAAATAAAAGTGACAATGAAAAAAAGCAGAGACTACATCTCTTGCAAAACTTATGCAATAGATTCTCTTCAAAGTTAATCATTCTACCAGACAGTAGCCCTTATTCTTAACCTCGCTGGAGTAAAACTCATACTGCATATAAAGAAAGCATATTAAACTCATACTAATGGTAGTTTTACATTATCTTTAGAGAATCTTTTAGTCCAAATTATTTCTATATATATGTAATATATGTTAATGTGTGTACAAATGTATACATTAATAAAACATGTCCTCTTTTCCCTCTATTCATACACCAAACTATGTAACTATGAATCCTCATTTCTCTCTAACAAATAAGAATGACTTGATTGCAAAACAACTGGGAATAAGAAAGAATACATAGTCAGGGGCCTCCCTCATGGTGCAGCAGTTAAGCACTGTGCTGTGGAGCTGTCTGCAGCGGCAATGCAAGTTCGACACTCGGCTGGGAAGAATCCCACATGGTGTGGCAGACCTCTCCTGCCTTGCCAGCTGCTCCCCTCAGCAATGTATTTCCGTCAATCTGCCTGTTCTGCTCCCCACTGTGTCTCTGGAGAACCCTCTTGCCGCCCCATGCCTCTGGCCTGTACCCCAGCTTGTATGCATAAATAAATAAATCTTTAAAAAAATACATAGTCAAATGCTTATTCATCATATCATCGAAAAATATTTAATTTCTACCATTTTCTTGGTACTGTGCAAAAGACTAGACAAATACTTTAAACTTAATAAAGTAATAAAACTGATATATCATTTTCTACAAAATTATGTTTTTAGAGAGAATATCCAAAAGCATTTCAGAAAAACTTCAAGTAGTTCTTAAAAATATAGGTTAAAGAACTTTTAGGTTTGGAAAAAGCCTAAATATAATACTCGTTTGCTCCTACTTCATATTTATCCTAAAGAACTCCTTCCAATTATTTTGTAGGTGAAATACTTCATTACAATTATATCTAAAAAAGAAAAGTGTTCTCTTATTGATTACCCCAGTTAAACCACATTAGACATCTTGAATGCACAGAAACTACCAAATATAGTTGTATCAGTAGACATGCAAAATTGAAGATGTTAATTAAGTACTGATTATATAAGAATATATGAATGCATATGTTTATATTAAATTTCTGATACAAACACTGTATTTCTGTGTTTTAATCTGATGTTATAAAAGGGTTTTTCATAGCAATAGTTTTTATTTTGTAGCATGTTTTTATTATCATTCTTATATAAAGAATATAATTTGTAATCTACATTAGTTTAATGCTACTAATAAAATCATGACTGAATTAAAAATCATGCAATATAAATATTGCAATACATATATCGGTCACTAAATCTCTATCTTTGGTAGAAACAATATCCAAATTAAATTCTTTTTTAACATAATTCTTCAAAAACTTGATTTGTGTTATTTTGCCTAATTATTGTATTCTGATTGTTTCTATCAGTTAATAATTGGTCTACTCAGAATAGCAAATTTTTTCTTGACTCACTCTTTTTCGACATCATATAAGTCCTGCTCCTGCATATATTTTTTTTAAAAAATCTGTAAAGATTTTTGTTCTGTTAAATTTGCAAAATGTCTCTGTATATAACCTGAATAATGTTTTCTGAAAAAGGATGTGCTTCAGAGAAATTTGTTTGGCTCTTCTGTGCAAAAACCAAAATAAAACAAAACAAAACAAAACAAAAAACAGGAAAAAAAAAAAAAAACAGAGGGAGAATACTAGTGAGTACCGGCTATCGAAGCAGTGGCACTGGGAGTTCCTTCTGTATAAAGACAGATAGAGAGATAGAGGGAGACTGTGAGAGTTTTTTTTTTTTTAAGTCATAAAGAACTGCTATTTTAAATGTTTATGTATTTCAAGAATAAGTTATTTATGTGTTATACAATTATTATGGGTTCAAATAGTCCATTCAAATAGCAAGGAAAGAATACTCCAGTGTAAATATTTTATTTAGTTACAAATATTTTCACCAGAAGGAAGCTTTAACTAAAATGGAAATGTTATTTTCTTATGACCCAAAAACCTCAAAAATACAGAATAAGACTTTTTTTCTTTTTAAATAGAGAACACCAGCTTGAGAGATTCAGGGAAAGAAACATAAATTCGAGAAGTCAATTTTGTTGGAAGCAGTGCCTTTGACAGATTCATGACAAGATGGAAGAATAATTTTTGTTTTGAACAGTAGGTTGAAAGATTAATGGTAAGAAATAGAAAAATCATTTTTATTGGGAGATGCAGAGCTAGGAGATTTGTGATTTAAGAATTTTATTTCATATTTTGGAAACTGAAGTTCCCAGATACTTTTCATATCTATTCAATTGTCCATAGTTTTTCCTAGAAATCTCAGTTAATGATTCTGTGAAAGTTAAAGTCAAGTTTGCGGGAGTAATGATATATTAAATATATCTAAGAATGTTCATTTACAAATACATGTTTATTCTTCATGGTCATCTGTTTATGTCAAAGAAAAACATGCAAATACTGTGAAAGACTTAAGTCATCAAAAGATCAGCATCTGTTTAATACTTTATTAGACTTGTATTTTTCAAACCTGTTACATGATGTATAAGTTGTATCTGCTGATGGATGATAAATATATAAATTATTCTAAGTACTTTTTGAAAATAAGTTTTTTGTCAAAAAAAAATATGACATAGTTACTATCGGCATGGTCTGAAATATATCTCATTTTGGTGAATTCGAAATGAAATGTGGGGGGCACAATCAGAGGAGAATCACACCTGAAATGAATTCCTTAGATTCTAGAATGATATTGTCCTCAAAGAATAGTGAAGAACTTATTTTAAATCTTCTTCTCTAAAATTATTTGCTTTAACTTATAATTCAGGTTGGCTGTTGAACTCAATTTAAAATTGAAAGGGATTACATTATTCAATTTTTCCTATATATGGTCATATTCCAGAAATACATGACTGAATATTCTGAATATATTCACATTATACTTGTATGTAAATTAACGAGAGCATCAACAAATAAGGCTGTTTGTGGCTAAAAATAATAAAATTGCTGAAGAAATGAAAAAGAATCTTTATGACTTGTACAGGAAATTAGTAATGACAAATAATTAAGTACTTAAAGAAAAAAGAAAAACTGGAATTAAAGTAGGTAGGATTTATAGACTAAAGTAAAAATAAAATGACTCAAACTTAAATTCAGGGTTAATAAGCAAAAATTAAAGGCCAAAAAATAAAGGCCAAAAAATAAAAAGAAAATTATAATTACCAGTTAGCAAAGCCCCCCTCCCCCACACACCAATTTATAAAAAACAAACCACAAATACTTCCTACTGTCTACAAAGTAAAGTTACAAACTTGGCATTATTTTTTCACTTATTTTGGCAAGATTTGGCCTAACTTTTCACTACATGAAACTGCTTAAGTCAAACTGGAGCTATCCCAGTAACATTCTGCTAATTCTATTGTACATTGTATGAATGTTTATTCACAAAAGTTACACTATAGTTGTCTAATACAAATATTCCTGTAATTTTTTTCTTCTCTTCTCCCCTGTGCATATTGCTTATCTTTGGATGTCTCCATAAACTAACATTTCCACTTATGTCGACCTAATGCTTTAGTTTACATCAACTCACACATTCCTCTGAAGTTTATAAAACTTCTTTTACACTCTATTCAATCATTACATGTACCATCTGTCTCTCATCTTGAATAAGAAGAACAGGTGATATTCTTTAGCTTTGAGTGCTTCTGCTTTAACTAGATTTGAAATTGTCTATCAAACTAAACCTGAATCTGAATTAGGTTAACCTGGATATTAACTCTATTAGGCACACTTACAATATTTAGAGAATTTAAAGGTCATGTAAAGGACTTGAGCATTTATGTGCTTATAAATAGATGTATAATCTATATATATCTACATATTTAAAAAAACGAACAAAATAAAACTGGAGAGAATAAAAGAGTATAAATGAATTAGTGCAACTCACTACAGTTATAGAAAAACAATTCACATGTTTGTGAGTGGCTCAATAAATAAGCCCAGGATAATAAAAATAATTCCTAGAAAAGTACACATACCTTAATTTAATTAGAACTCCCCTAAACAATCTCTAAAATTATTTGCTTTAACTTATAATTCAGGTTGGCTGTTGAACTCAGCTTTATATGGACCACCTGCTTTTAATGATAATAAAAATTATCAAGACACAAGTGTCTCAGTATAAAGACAATAGATTTCACTTTATACAACTATATTCAGTTCTGCTTACCCAAATTAAAGTTACAAAAGGAAGGAGTTCCACTAAATCAGCAATTTGTAAGGACACACCACCCTGAATATGCCCAGTCTCATCATTTTAGCATCTTATATTTAAGGAGAATGGATTAAAATAATGTATATTTTTTATGATATGATAGATAAAATTGAGTCTCTTTTGCTTTTCCAACAAGTATACTGTGAATCTGAAAGTAAAACATCTGAATTTCTGAAAGTAAAAATCTGGAAAAGGTTTACTTTATAGTCATAAAAATTACACATATAACAATACATTGCTACTAGAATTCATTTTACACATATGATAATTAAATATGACAAACTGCATATTCAAGCTAGATATCTTGTCAAGAGAGGAAAGCTGATTCCTAAAAGTGAGAGCCGTAGTGGGGTCCCATCACCTACTAGTATGTCATATTTCACATCTGACAAATCAGTGATTTTTACATTGGTTCACAGTCATTTGATTTTTGAATTGTTGAATGTGTTCCTTCCACTTCAGTAAAGGAACTAGCAGGAATAATGAGAAATTAGAAGATTCATATTAGTTTTGAATCGACCAAAAATATCTTGTAGCCTTGGCTGCACATAATGAGTACCAGAGCATCTTCCTTTTATGAGGAATAACAAAAAAATACCCACGATATAATTTCTGAAACCAGCCCTAGTGCTACCTCTCTTTAAAACCACTGCATAGATTTTGTGGGGTTTGTGTACCTTGTTACCTTCAATGAGGTGGAGGATTGTTAAGGAATTAAATAACATAAGGAAGCAGAAACATGGTAGAATGTGACAAATAAGTGTATTTTAGTGGTTGTGCTGAATTAAAAATGAATATTTGGCAGGGTAAAGGCAACGGCAAGTGTGAGTAGATCAATTAGAAAGTTATTACGGAAATTTAACTATGAAATTATGAATATCTACATAAGGTTTTTAAATAAATCAGAATGAAATAGAAGATAAAAACAGAAATAAAATATGTGTTCTATAGGTTAAGATTTAGAGCTGTTTCATAAGAAAGGGTATGGTAATACGTGAAAGAAGTTGGAAAAAGAGAGGGGAGAGGCTAGAAAGATAAATTGCTATTTTAGATATTAGAGGAAATCTCTCTGTTCACTTAAAGAGTAGGAAGAAAAATTTCATAATTAAAAAAATAATTTTCAGAAAACAAATTACATTGAGTTCAATCTTTAGAATTATATAGAAAATGTAAAAAAGTAATTTTTATGTAAAACAGAGACAACATTTGGAGGCAGCTTAAAAAGAACTATTGATATACTTGTAATTATTAATAGCCGATATGCTTTCTACTTTCCGTCGCTTTCTACTTTCTTGTCAGTGATTCTGAAAAAATGAGATGGAATGATTCAAAATTAATTAACAGACTTTTAGTTCCAAACCAAATGTTCATGTTTTTAAGAATAAAGATTTTGTAAAAGGCTTAGGCTTCTTGTTAAATGTTATTATACAATATATATATTGAATCACACACAATTTTGAGAACTTAACTCTTAACTTCTTGCACATTCTAAGTTGTTTGTGTCAAAGGTAATATTGAGATTCAGAAAGTCTACAAGGTGACAAAGATATGGGGACAGAAGATGAAGACATGGGGTTTTAATTTGTTAAAGAGAAGTTGTTTGGAGGATATTGCCAGACAATTATGAGTGCCAGATTTTGAGTATTTACTGTTTACACTAGCAATTACACTGGTCAACAAATTTTTACAAAATTCATGTTACTGACATAAAATTAGTAATTCCTGTCAATTTGTATATGCTCAACATGAATATGACAGTCAAATTCTAATTTTGGCTCTAGGTTTTTTTTTTTAATCTACAATAAATTGATGTTTACATCACGAAATGCATGCCAATAGTAATAGGCCTATGGTTAATACCTGTAAAAAATCAAGTCATAGACTATGTCTTAGATTTATTTGCTTGTCTCTTGTACAACTCTTCAGGAATATAATAGATGGAAGGTGGTTTCCATTGTGCAAAAGCACAGCCTTAAGACTCAGTATCGAAGAGTCTAGAAATAGTCTCCATTCTTGTGGGTCAGGAGTGTTTTCTAAGGCATTCATGAGGCCCTCAATATTGGAACAAATCCAGAGTACTTTCCTTTCTGAAGAAAGGCTCCAACTGCTGGTGGCACTTTCGATAGAAAGTGATTGTGACATCTTCTTCCAGAAGATTCCCTTGTTGGAGTCTTGATCCTAGCAATTCTGCCTTGTTCTTGAATAAGTCCAAATCACGAGCCAGGTCATTTACTTCTTTCTGTGTTAGGCTGTGTGGTGTTGATGATGCATCACAGTGAAAATCTGGATCACTGCATGCTGATGGAACAGGAGAAGAACAGGTCGGCTCACCCTTGTCCTCATCAGATGAATCAAGAGACTACTATGCTGGAGGTTCTGAAATAGGAAGTCCCTCACCATGTGGAACTGGTCTCAATGCAGACGGAATGTTTGGGTAGACTATTCTCGACTTCTTTTGCTTCATTATTCCACTGGAAAGAGGAGGAACCAAGAAGAAATAACAGTCTTTTATGTGGTTGCTTGGCTCTCTCCACACCATGGGGACTGCAAATGGCATTGATGGTCTTTTGACATTTAATCACTGTGAAAGCTGTGTTGTACCTGTAGTCCAGCATGTATGCAGGGCCCAAGGCTTGTTTTGGTCACTAGCATTGCATCCGAAGTAAAGATGATAGCCTCCTTCACTTGAGAAGTGATACTTTTCTTCTGATTGGCAAATATCACTTCCCCACAAATAGAGCAGAAATTGTCCATGCTATTAACATACTTTCGAGGCATTACTCTTCTGTATTGTGCGCCTAAATGGATAAAATCATAACAGTTCTATGGAACAGTAGCTTAAACTGTCTCACACAAAGTCTGAAATATTTTCAATGCTCAACCTTTCCAATAGGGCTTTATATAGTGCACTACTGACGTCAGCTTACTTCAGCACCGCCTGGCAGTAGTATTGCATTGCATCAGAAAAAGATTCAATTAATTCTGGATGATGTGTGCATGATGGTATTATGCAATGCGATGCAATATTACATCATTCTGGGCTGATTTAGGATGTTGTTGCAGTCCTACTGGATAAATTTACATGGTGAAACATATAAAATGAATTTTATGAAATGTTTTCAAAACGAGAGCTAATAAAAAATTTTCGGGGTTATATTCATGTTCAGCACACCAAGATACTACCGATTAGGGCCTTTTAAAGTCAGTAACGATCTCACTGTTGACCAGTGTTATTATTAAGAATAAGAAGTCCTCGGGCTTCCTGGTGGCACAGCAGTTAAGCGCTGTGCTGTGGAGCTGTCGGCAACGGCGACATGAGTTCGACACCTGGCCAGGGAGAGTCCCACAAGGCGTGGCAGACCTCTCCTGCCTTGCCCGCTGCTCCCCTCAGCAGTGTGTTTCTGTCGATCTGCCTGTTCTGCTCCCCACTCTGTCTCTGGAGAACCCTCTTGCCGCCCCACGCCTCTGGCCTGTACCCCAGCTTGTATGCATAAATAAATAAATCTTAAAAAAAAAAGAATAAGAAGTCCTTGAAGAAGAAGAAGAAGAAAGGAAAGAGAAGAAGAAAGTATTGGATAAGGGAGAGAAATCAAAGAAGGGGAACAGTTTAGGTCTTTAAATAATAACAATAACGACAGTAGCTAAAACTACTGAAAATACTTGTTAGAATGTCATATCTACATAATTTCAGCCGTAAATATATTCAATTTACATCTGAAAATATCTTATTTAAAATAATACCAGTGTTGTAAAAATCAAATAATGAAATCTAACATTTTAAAGCATGTGTTATGTGCTAGACTTTGTTTAATAACCTTCACAAATATTAATGCATTGAATCCTCACTTAAAACTTTAAGATAAATAGAAATAGAAATATTATTTATGCACAGGAAAAAAGTTATTGAATATCGTGGGCATTTCTAGCATTTTCTTTTTTTTTAAGATTTATTTATTTATGCATACAAGCTGGGGTACAGGCCAGAGGCGTGGGGCAGCGAGAGGGTTCACCAGAGACAGAGTGGGGAGCAGAACAGGCAGATCGACGGAAATACACTGCCGAGGGGAGCTGTGGGTGAGACAGGAGAGGTCTGCCTCACCATGTAGGAACCTCTCCAGCCAGGCGTCGAACTTGCATCGCTGCTGCCAACAGCAGAGAGGGGAGAAGACACTATATAACAAATATATATATTTTTCAGTTTCTTAAGTTCGTTTTCTATGTGTTTATAGTACTGAGGTAACCACATTCAATCTGAAGTAACCATAGACTTGAATTCAAATTGTGTCTTTTTCAATCAAATAAGTACCTGCTAACTCTCTTAAATTAATTTAGTTCTTCTATAAAATTAGAAAATATTTGTCTCATATCTTTTTTTAAGGATTATGTTTGATATTTGATGAATGTACTTGTTTATTCATAACATTATTTTCTTAACTTCATATATAAGAATGCACAAACCTGAAAATAATTAAAACCCTGTATAAATTATATCTATAAGATAGGCAAAATTAGGAAAATCTGTTTTAAAATTTGAGAATTATTTTGAACAAAAGGCAAGAGGCATATTACAAAATATTTTATTAAAATATTTTAAGTTCCCATGTGCATGTGTATCTGTGTTTGTGCTATGTATTTCTGTCTTAGCCCTTAGGCTACTGTGTATAACAAAGCACCACAGACCGAATACCTTTTTAACAATGTGAATTCATTTCTAATAGTTTTGCAGGCTGGACCTACAGACCAAGGTTTGGACACAATCAGAATATAGTGAGAGCTCACTTTCTGGCTTACATATGGCTATTTTATAACTGTGTCTTCATAAAGCAGAAGGGAGAAAGGTGCTCTTTAGGTCTCTTTTATATTATCACTTAATCCAATTCATGAGTATTCTACCCTCATGATCCAATCACTCCCCAAAGCCCCACCTCCTAATTCTATCACATGGGGGATAGGCTGTCAACATATAGATTTACAGTATATGTCAAATGTATGAAAACAAGCATTTCCATACATATGCATGTATATTTATAAGTATATACTTGTCACATGCAAACATATTGTTTTATTGTTTTTTATATATACATATATATATAAAACCATCCTTCTTACTTATTAATTCATAGATTTTCTAATTGTAACTTTGTTGTCTATTTTTTATAAGCTGTTTCACCCAATTTTGTTAAAAGCACAAAACATAATTATTAAAGATTTATTAATGTTACACATGTAGTATTGTAGTATTTTAATCTATATTATTAAGCTAGTTGGAAGTGTTCAGGACTTAAGTGCACTCAGTGTAATGCACAATAGTTAGGAATTTCCATGAAGCCATTATTGGGGGCCATTTAAAAATGGCAAGTAGCCAATAATATACTCAACCAAGTTGTTTTTTAAATTAATCTATCCATCTTTCAAATTAAATTAGACAAGTTATACAATAATATAATACTGCTACCTGCCTCGAATTTGAGTTACTTTAGAGAAATGCATACAGATGGAATTTAGACATCTAATATTAATCCCATTTTCCAAATTATGTTATCCCCAAAAGGTATTTTATTCAGATGTGTTTTTGTAATATGTAAACTTTTTATTTATAATTGCAATATAAAATAAAAACAAATATATTCTAAAATGACTTTTACTTATAATACCTTAAGTATTTAGCATTCATCATCTCCAAATTAAGTGGCATATATATTCACATATAATATAATCATATTAAAGAAAAAGCATGTCAAATTCAATGACATTAAACTCTAAATTATCATAGCTAGTTTCTACAATTAATAATTGTGATTGAGGAAAAACAACAAGGAATACTACATATTGATATTAACAATAACAAAAGACTAGTTAGGGCAAAAACACCTGCTAAGTGAAAATGGCAGCACATTTCAATATTTCTTCTGACTACATTATTCCAAGTTTAATTTTACCAAAATTAAAAAGTCACTGGAATTGGAAAGGGATCAAGAACACATTAGCAGAGCATTTGTTCATGAAAAAAAGAGCAGCTACTACAGTCAGGGCAAGGAAATGTTCACCTAGTCATTTAGGTGAATACAAAATTATGGACATGTTCCTATTTCATTCACTCTGTCCACTCTGTAAATGTATTTGACTCCATGTTAGGAAAATAACTCACTGAGCATAGAGTCACTAGCAATTAGCAAAGTACTGACCTCTGGATAATACATGCTTGGAAGTTATACAGGAGCAACATCAAACATTGTGAAGGCTACAGGGGGAAGGCAAAAAATAATACCCAAAAAGGCTAGATAGGAAGCAATAAACAGAATTTACACAACAGAAAAAGAGGGATCAAGTCATTTCATGAAAAGGAAAAAGAATGTGAAAGTTATGTAGATATGACACAAGCAGGTGAGTTCATGATTTTCAATTAATTAAATATGATTGAAAGTCATAGTGTATAAAAAAGAGTACTGGGAATATAATAAGACCAGATCATATTAGAGTTTGGATTTTAACCTAAAAGCAATGAAGAACCATTTGTATCATTTAGACACAGAAAGTAGATAGTCAAATCTACAAATTAGACTAAATTTATTATAATATCGTGCAGAAAGTCAGTCCAAGGAGATAGCAAATCAAAGGCTACTGCAATTCTGGTATTTAATCGTTCACTGTGTCCCTTAAGTAAAACATTGGGCCTCCCTGGTGGCGCAGCAGTTAAGTGCTGCACTGTGGAGATGTTGGCAGCGGCGATGCGAGCTCTATGCCTGGCTGGGGAGAATCCCACATGGTGGGACCTCTCCTGCCTCGCCCGCTGCTCCCCTCAGCAGTGTATTTCTGATCTGCCTGTTCTGCCCCCCGCTCTGTCTCTGGTGAACCCTCTCGCCATCCCACACCTCTGGCCTGTACCCCAGCTTGTATGTATAAATAAATAAATCTTTAAAAAAATATATATTTACACACACACACACACACATACACAATATACAATATACAATTATATATGTATATGTTTGTTGATGTGTGTGTGTGTGTGTGTGTGCGTGTGTTTGTGTGTGTGTATAATCAACAAAAAAGGGAAAATGAGCTCTAGTGTCTTCTAGCTCAAACATATCCCAGATAAAAAAAATTCTGGGATCCTTTCTTTTAGCAATTTCAACAATAGGAAATAAAGTAGAAACTGTTAAAGAAAAAAAAAAAAGCAGATGGAATTTTAAACAGACAAGGCAGAATTTATTCAGGACTATTGAAATAGAAGTACAATCATGAATTGCTTTAGACTTTTAGGTCAACAAGAAGACTGCAATGCAACGGTCCCAATAGGAAATGCAATATAGTCTAAGTATGTAGTAAGCTATACTATACACTTGTGTAGTTATACTCTATGGCATTCTCACAAAAAGGAAATCACTTAAGGACACATTTCTCAGAACATATCCCTTTTATTAAGGAAGAGACACATGACTGTAAAGACAGTTCCAATAGGGAAGAGAGATTAAACTCGACTCTGTTAAAGGAAAATTCAGGAGAGTTTTTAAGCAGTGGAATGACTTAGTGGAAAAGTACTAGAGGACAGTAAGAGAGGATTGGTCAATGTAATTAGACCTTCTGTGTTTACTAATTGGCACTTACCTAAATCAGATTCTGAACCTCCCACGGAGAAGGGGGCTCTGTCTTTTTATGTGATTGCATTTCACAGGAATGGTTCCCAAGTCCTTGAGAAAAACAATCCTACACAGGAATACTGGCAAAAGGGAAGGGGGAGATTTACACCTAAGAAGAAACAGATTTTAGAATCCTAAGTGTCTCAAATGCTATAAGAAATGGGAGATCAGGGACCTATAGTCAGGAAGAAACACATCTCAAGTTTAGTCAAGCTGAGAGGAATGTTAGAATCTTTTCAGTCACTAAGCAGCTTGGAAAATACACACAAAATATTTGGAGTTTCATCTTCCAAACTATATAACATAGTAATAATGTTATAGGGCAGCCCTGATATAAAATGGGGTGCCTGATTGTGGGTCCTCACCTGTGTGCTTAAAAGGGACTTATAATAAGACTCAATTGCAGGCACATACAATAAAATTAATAAAGGATTTATTTATAAAAGGAAGGGAAAGAAAAAACAACTCAAGGACAAAAAAAAAAAAGAATAAATTGGTGAATGCCTCATACCAGTTCTGCTGAGCTAGAATCCCAATGGTCCAACAAAACCTGGCAAACAGCCAAGAGACCCCCAATGCCCACATGCCTGGTTATATACCAAGCCTGGCTGCTTAACTCCACCCTCAGTTCCCAGCATCCTCCTTTTGGTGATGATGGCATTATGGGATTTGTAGTCTTAGGTGTCTTGGATCTCTCTGACCTAAGGTGGGGGAGGGGTCCATAAAAACCTATCTGTGGAGTTTGTTCAGACCGTCCTTTCTCCCCCAACAATAATAGGTATTGACAAATATTCTTGCAAAGCAGACTTAGAGACTAGGAAATGAACTTGAGTACAGTTATGTATAGTTTAAATAATTTGTGATTTATAATATATTATTTAAAATATTAAATTAGAGCATCAAAATTAATTATTGTGAGATTTTGATTGCTTAGAAGAAAGCAAAAAATAGGAAGAGGAGAAAGACTTTCAGAGAAAACTAGCTATAATAAAATAAAGAAAATCAAGTTTAATTAGCCATCTTTCTACAATCAAAAATTTCATGGAATTTCAGTACTAATGTATATGAAAATATCTTTCCATATATTTATGGATTGGAAATCCTTGGGTATTGCCTCTGCGATAGTCAAAAACTCTGGATTTAATGACAATTTTAAGATTGAGTTTCACTTTGGCACCTATGAAAACACAAATGTAGGTTTTCAAATTTTCTGAAATGAAATCAAAATTATTGTATTCATAGCAAGTTCCCACCACACTCTTCAAAGATCTGTCTTTATTGAGCTTTGTATGCAATTAATCAAATAAAGCCAGGGAAGTTGGTGGAGAAACATGTTTAAAATATACGCTCAGAATATGTTCCATTTTGTGTCATTATGTACCTCCTATTTTCTTCAATTCTTTTTTTAATGGAAAAGATCATGATTTAAAGATCAAAAATTAAAATATTTACTGAGCAGCTGTTAATATTGAATATAGTTTTGCTCTTATAATATAAAAATTGATTTTGACTATCATGGAAATAAAAACTAAGGTCTGCAGTAAAAGAATATTTGATGAAGCACTGCCATCTTTTGGTTGTATAAATTAAAGATATAGAAAATATAAAGATGTTAAACATTCAAGAAAGTGATACATACATCTTAAATGTTTGGAATCTAAAATGTTAATTAATAGTAAAAAAAAAATCACTAAAATTAGGTTTCAGACAAGATATATAACATCTCAGTAAAATAATTCTCAAAGCCACATTGCCAAATGGCCAATTTTAATTTTGTTGGCATGGATAGAAAATGAAATAGAGTTAAAAATTTTAGACATTGTTACTTGGTTTCTGTGATCAATATCAGATAAACTATTTGTCAAGGAAAATAGTAGGTTTTTATTAATATATCCATTGACATCTGTGCTTTGAGAGTATATGCATATTATGTATATTGATGTCAAAAGAACATCATATAAAATTGACCAATAGTTATAATTTTCAAAAGCAATTATTAAATTTAGGTCTTATTTAGTTTATAGGTTATAAATCTAATTTAACACACCCTAAAATTATAAATTTTTATATTTTTAAATTTATGATTTAGAATAATTGAACATTTTTAGATTTACTCCACTGTTTTCATCATTTCAATTAAACTCTTCTAAGAACAATGATAGGAAAGTTAAGTTCCTTGCTAAGTTACAATAGTAAGCATATAACTTCAAGTCTATATTTGAGGAAAAAAGGAAGCTCTTTAATAGAGCTTTTTTACAAGAAAGTCAAGCTTGAGGAGATTGCCCAATTCCATTTTAACTGAACCTTTTTTATACAAATTAATTAGCAGTACAGAGAATGACAATCAAATATTTTACATTATGCAATAAATTGTCCATTAAACATAAATTATGTAAAATGAGTTTGCTGAGAAATGTAAATATATCTTATTTGTTTTTTATAAATAAGTTGTCTCTCCTTATGTTTGCCCCTCTCTTTTTATTAATACTATGTTATTTAAATTAAAAAAACTCAAAAATCCTGTCTTGAAACATTAAATTTCTTAGTAGATATTTTTTAACTTATTAAGCATTAGTTGTTTGTGAAATGAGTTTATTTACCTACTTGCTTGTTCATAAGTCTGTAAAGGTAGCTATACATCTCCTGTATGAATGCATGCATGCACTTAAGTATATGTGTATGGATGTATGTGTTCATATGTCCACACACACTTGCATCTGTGTATACATAAATGCAAGGAAGTTAATATTAGTCAACTATTTTATCCATCACATACTTGACAATAGTTTCTTCCACCCTCTATATTTGAAACTTACTAAAAGTATTTTCACATTTTTGTTGGCTACAGAAGTTCAAGGAATTGTAGTTCAAATTCCTAAAGTATAAAATCAGCCTTCCTCTCAGACATTCTATCACTCTAAATAGATGTGGCTTTTGCATGATAACAAGTAATACTAATATTTCCTAATTCTAGTATTTGTGTTTCCCTATTTGTACAATCAGTCATAATTAGTATGTTTATTTCGACATAGGATCCAATTGTGTCATATAAGAGGGGAAATATGCTAAGGGTTTTCTGGGTAAAATATTTTTTTTTGTCCTAAACACAAGAAAAATGCAAAATTTCTTGGTTTATTTATTTTTTTTTCAGCTATTGCTGGATATTTTACTATTTTTTTTGTGATGATTAAGAGAACACTGATGGGCTGAACAATATCAAGGCAAAAAGCTTTTTCTCTTTCTTTCTCCCTGCCTTCCATGTTCTCTTATTTATTATTATTTTTAGTGTTTTTTGTTTGTTTTTTTTTTTTTTTTAGATATCTAATCTTATTTGCATAGCTTCTATGTTTCCTGTCTGCAATGAGAGTATAAGCTCTATGATTGCAGGGATTTTTTTTTTTTCAAAGGGGAAAGACTTCTTTTTTTAAAGATTTATTTATTTATGCATACAAGCTGGGGTACAGGCCAGAGGTGTGGGGCAGCGAGAGGGTTCACCAGAGACAGAGTGGGGAGCAGAACAGGCAGATCGACGGAAATACACTGCTGAGGGGAGCAGCGGGCGAGGCAGGATAGGTAGGCCTACCGGATTGCAGGTATTTTTTATCTGTATTGTTCACTTATGTATATTATGTGGTTATGACAACATAACATACATTCCACAAACTTAGTAAGTGAAAGTCTTTTATTATTATCTGTAATAGTTTTATATAATATCTGGGCTTAAATTGTTGGTTTCCTCTAAAGATATCTTATATGGTTACAGTCAAATGACAGCTGGAATTGGAGTCAGCTAAAAACTCAAGTTGCTGGCAGTTTCCGCAGGCTCAGCATGGATTGTTAACTGGAATGATTCCAGTAGCCTCTCCACAGGATCTGGCTTCGCCCAGTGAGCAGGTGGGGCTCTAAGAGATCATGCTGACAATGAGTGCACCAGGAACCAACCCAGGTGGAAGTTGCGAGGATTCTCTTGGTAGTTAATTTTATAAAGTCCCCCTCATTTATTTTACCTTAACTGTAGTAAAGTTGAAAAAGTATGGCCTGGAGACATGTAGGTGGCAGTGGTTATCTGCTATCTGTTGAAACATGCTTAAGTTTATAACTAGCATCATGTATAGTCTCTTTGAACCAATGTGTTACTGTAACAGTTCTGGATGATTTATCTATTTTTTGTTGTCCTGTCTGTTCCATACATCCTACATAATTTCACTATCTGTTGATCTCACCACTTTCATAAATCAGAACTATTTACATCAACTGCAGAGAATTCTTTCTCTGCTTTATATATGTTGGATTTATCATTCATTTCTATAGCACTGAATAATCCCTTCTTAACATGCTGTCTTAGAGATCTCTGCAACTCTGGGAGTTAAGGACCATTTTTCTCCACTGTCTGCCAGGTAAAATACGTTTTAAATGTATGTAATACTTGTGACAGACTTTTCCATGCTAAGTAGAGATGAATAATACTTGGACTAACATACCAAATATCGGTAAAAGGAAAGTTTGCAGATTAAATGGCATGAGAAGAAATACACTAAAGCCTTCAATCCTGATTTCTTATGACACAGTCAAATATCTCCTATGCTAAAGTCCCGTGAGGTCTTATATTTTTAATTTAATTGTTCAAATTGACTGACTCCTCCTAATTGCTTTAATATTGATTTACAAATCCTTCTTTAATTTTTTTTCAGGTCTCCCAGAGTCCTTTCTGGAATATGCTAAAACATGATCCTTTGCAGTGTACATTGGATATAAGGAAGTGACCAACAATTCATCTGAGTGAAGTGTATTTATTGATTATTTTATCTGATAAAAAAGTATGAAGTATTGGGCCTCCCCGCTGGCGCAGCAGTTGAGCACTGCGCTGTGGAGCTGTCGGCAGCGCGAAGCGAGTTTGACGCCCAGCCCAGGAGAATCCCACATGGTGCGGCAGACCTCTCCTGCCTTGCCCGCTGCTCCCCTCAGCAGTGTATTTCTGATCTGCCTATTCTGCTCCCCACTCTGTCTCTGGTGAACCCTCTCGCTGCCCCACGCCTCTGGCCTGTACCCCAGCTTGTATGTATAAATAAATAAATCTTTAAAAAAATATGAAGTATAGACAAGATAACTTTATACAAATAGATCATTTACTGTTTACAAATAATAGTTATAAGCCATTTAAACTGATTATCTTTGCTGTGACTGAATAGCACAACTCTTACAATCCACTTAGCTGGAACATGTAACTGGTATCCACAGCTTTTCTGTGACCAAATAAATCACATAAAGAAAAAGATAAAAGTTCTATTTTTTTGGATTCTAAATGTAGAGGGTGAGAACAAAGAAAGTAGAATAAAGATCTCTGGCTGATCCTGTCACTGTTTTCAGTGAACTTGATGCTAGACTGACAGAGAAATATGTCTTTAGACAACAGAGGGGAAGAGATATAATTATGACCTGTAGAGAAGTAATGGCAGCGGATCTTTTCTTAACACCTTTGATTAGTAAGAAATGTGACAGTGGTGGAAATAGGAGAAGAAATTATACAAAATGCAGGTTAAGTACAAGAAAATTACGCTACAGTTAAAGGTGTGCTATGAGTAAAATGGAGAGAGATTATTTTCAAGGATAAAAAAGAATATTCAACTACTAACTGAAACATTTGAAGGTGAAAGTTTTCAATAGTAACCTTGGAAGGAAGGGTTTGTAATTATCTACCATATTTTCTCTGAAATTCAAATAATCTTATCAATTTGCTTCATCTATTTTTAATTCGATGCTTTAAAATCCTTTTTTTCAATGTCTCTGGACTTGATATTTTTTTCAACTTTAATTTCTCCAGGGTTTGCAAATCACTTATCATAAAACTACATGTTTCATGAAAGGTAATTTTAAATGACCGAGGATATTTAAGAGATGCTTTTAAGGTTAAAATGGACTAAGGTCAATGTAAGGAGCAAGGACTAGGCTTGAAGATGTTCAGAAATGATGCAATTTAGACGTTGCAAAGGTGGCCTAGGGTCTGATTTCCAACACAACTGCTGTTTTAGAGCATAGTTCCTCAGGGGCCTAGGGCGTTTTTAAAACATTATGTTAACTATCCTTCAGGGCCATCATGAGGGAGGCTGAACCTATTATATCCAATTTGCAGGTAATAAAAATAAGTCAATGAGAGGTTAAGTAGCTTGTTCAAGGTCACCAAGCAAGTTCTAGTGGGTCTAAAAAATGAAAGTCACATCTGATCATCTTGAAATGATGTCATCTGAACAGGGGGCCTTGTTCAGAGCTCATTATGCTAAAATAAGAGCTGATTAAATACATTGTTTTCACTGATGATAGATCCTTAAAAAATAAGTGAAAATACATGCAATTCTCTGGCAGAAAACTGTATTTTTTTCACACTCCTCCTTAAAAATCCTTATTCCAAAGTCTTATTTTTAAGAAAGAATGAAATCAAGGTAGAACCAAATGACAATGAAGATAATGTTCCCACATGGCAGTATAAGCTTGCTGACATCTGGGAAATTTGGGGCTATGATGCTTGAACTCTAAATGTGCTGCTAGGGCACCAGTAGTTGTCTACTATATGTTGCCAAATTATTAGTGTTTATGAAATTAAAGCATGATTATTTGAATCTGGACCAGGAAATGAGATGGCATTGCCCGTTGTCATAGGAAAAAGAGAATCTCTAAAAGACACTCCAGCTGTTCAAGCAGCAACTAGGCAGACAAATAAAGGAAAAAGTTCATTGTGGTTTCTCATTCCAGCGTTGAAAATGGTCACTTATTGACAGTGTTCAAAGCACAAAGGCCATTGCAAAACAGCTCATCAATTTTGTGTGCCACCTATATAGACTCAAATAAAAAATCTCCCACTTGAATCACATTGACCATTTAGGAAAAATGAAAGAATGACACATCAACTACTTCAGCAACTGGTTGATTATTTTTAGGATGTAAGAGGTTTGTTTTCATATTTTTATTCTATAAAAACACAAATTTCCTTCCCCCCATATTGAGTTGCAGTAGATGATTTTAAAGTTGTAAAGTAAGTCAAATATTAGAAGAGTTTATAAGGAGGATATTTTAATACATAAACAATAATAAGTGAGAGATTTAATGAGAAAAAAATAAAACTGGTAACACCTGCACACCTTGGGTGCTCTTATAAAGTGGCTTCTCCAAAATAGAATGCTGAAATGCCCATATATTTAGAGTAGAAAAACATCCTAAATGTTTTTGTCACTTCTCAGCCAACATTATAACTTTTACAGAAACTTTTTGGAATATAACACTTTCAGAGAATTAATAAATTATTTTATGCTTATCTGAACTGGTAATGAAACTCTCATTCCACAAAACACACCCTAGAGGTTAACAGAGTTGAGATTTTTACCCAGAGTTCTGGACAACATTCAATATCACAAAAACACAGACTCTCTAGTGACTTCTATACTCAGTTGTCATCTATATTTGTCCCACGAATCAAAGGGAATATATTTGTGTACCCTGACAAAATGCTATGAAAGCATTTAATTTCTCCTCATCCTTTAATAACATAAATATCTGGTATTTTTATATATAGTCATATGTAAACATCACTGTATGGTTTTACAAAACAGAAAACAGAATTTTTCCACACTGCTTATATATTTTCTAGTGGTTCAGACTACAGTCAGCATATTCTACAATTTGTGGCATATTTTATTTCTAAAGTATTACCTGCTTACCATATTAGCAATTTTCTCTGATACTAAAGAGCAATGCCAGAGGAGCTGTACTCCAGAGATATAAAACTTCTAATTTTAAACAGTTGTTTTTCTCTCAAACTATTATTGTTAGAATTCTTTGTGAACCAGCCAATAAATAGCATGTCCCCACAATGATAATAACCAGAATTGGACATGTGCATTTCCCTGCCCCAGCCTTGAAGGAATGTGTATGAAAGCTATTCTAATTGGAGCTGGTGAATGAAACCACTCAGAGAGTACCAGAAAGATCCTTTAATGATTTTTCATTATTTACAGAATAAAATGTATGCTCCTTAAAGTGATACTCAGTGTTTTTCAGAATCTAGATACAATAGATCTCCTAGTATTTATGTTACATGGCCCCTATTTTTAAAACTCTCTGCTGGGAAAAGCAAGATGAATCTTGAGAACTCCATGAAATGATATTCTTCTGCACATTTCATCCTGTTCTTCCCTTTTTATCCCCTACAATGGTTTAACCCGGAATAGACTCTTTCTGAAACTCCCCAGCATCTAGTTATCATTATATCTCTCTAGTTTTTCTCTTACTTCTTATTGAAGCTATGGGAATAACAGAATCTTCTAGATCGGTTTTTCAGGGTAAAATGTGATCATATTGTTAAATATTGTAACATAGCTCCTATGCTCCTATGTAATAATAGGTTCTTCATACTTTAAATGACATATCTTAAGAGTTTAGTCATGGTGGAATATCTGAAACCAGGTTGTCATTTAAATAAAAATGAAACTAGAAAATTGGACAAAATAGAGTTCTCAAAATTGAATAAAAAAAAGAAGACGACGACGACCAGGATTATACCAGAGAGGAGAAATACAGACAAGATGAACCCTTTCATCGACCTAGCCTGCTTTTCTGGAGGAATGTTTAAGAATAGAACAAAGGTGAGATGGATTTACTAGTTCCTAAAAACTCCTTTGGAAAGAATGCTGGTACTTTAGGGAGGAAAAGGTGAGGTGGCTGAAAATGAGCAAGACTAAGAAATGCAAAGAATTTTATACAAAGTTTTAGCAAAAAAAAAAAAAACAGAAAAAGGATAAACATACCCTTTATTATAGACAATAATATTTTGTGGTGGGATACTGTCCTCTACATTGTAAGCTAGATATTTATCTTTGTCCCTGATCTCTACCACAGGATGCCAGTAGCAACCCCATTCCCAGTAAGACAACCAAAAATGTCCAGACATTGCTCAAATCCTCTAATGGCATAATTGATGCTGGTCAAGAACCACTGGTTTAGAAGTCCTTACATCAGGGCCTCCCTGGTGGCGCAGCGGTTAAGCGCTGCGCTGTGGAGCTGTCGGCAGCATCGATGCGAGTTCAACACCCGGCCAGGGAGAATCCCACATGGTGCGGCAGACCTCTCCTGCCTCGCCCACTGCTCCGCTCAGCAGTGTATTTCTGATCTGCCTGTTCTGCTACCCGCTCTGTCTCTGGTGAACCCTCTCACCGCCCCACACCTCTGGCCTGTACCCCAGCTGTATGTATAAATAAATAAATCTTTAAAAAAAAAAAAAAGAAGTCCTTACATCTAAAGTAGGCAGGATTAAAAAAAATGCATTTGTACAAGAGCAGGTGAAAAAAAAAATCAACAAGCTTTTATTCTCAAAACTACTGTTTCTTTCAAGAGAAACCCTGTATTTTTTCCAGAAGTCCTTCTATTTCTATTACCCAATTTTAATAATTATGCACTGTTTCTATCTGTAGATCACGTCCAATATTTGTCAAGATTCAAGTGTTTGAATCTTGTTATTGATTTGAGAGATCTTTTTAGTCCTCGGGAAATTGTACCTTCCCATTTGAGTTTCTCATAAATTTGTCTCTAGCTTTTTTCTTACCGGAAAACATTAGTAGCTGGTATTCTTTTTCTCAAGGTACTAGGAATCAATCATACTTGCTTATAAATTTCAACAAGCAAATTGTAACCACGTTTTCTCAAGTGTTTATAAAAATAAATACCAAGTGTTTTCATAGAAGGCTACATTTTAAGTACCACAGGGCTACTACAAAATATCCTGTATCTTTAAAGTTACTTTCTGCAGCTAAATTTATATTCAATAAATAAAACAAATTTGTCATTTAGTCATATTTATTAAAATCACACGATCAGACCTTCGGGAAAAAGAGTGAATGAACATCACAAAGTTAACACTTCAAAGCATTGTGACCTGTAGGGAATTAAAACTTAAATTATGTAGTTCAGATGGGAAATGTTTTCATTTATTTTTCTTTTCTATGAACATACTTTATAACAGAAACTCTCCACTGGAGGACGTAGACACATGAAAATCACAGAGATGTCAAATTCATTCAATTTGTCTATACTGCATTTATAATAACCACTGCTTTGTAGAAGGAAATAGCATCATTAATGTTAAATAGTCATTGTATATGTTAATTATTCTTGTATAAGTTATTATACTATTTTGTTATAGCAACTCAGAAAAATAATCTAAGCGTATTTAAATTTTATAGAATTGGTAAGGAAAAGTTTAGCTAATGAAAATATTTTATTTTAGCTGTATTAGTGTAATATGACAAAAAATTACAAAACAAAAGAGTATAAGTAGGGTGACTTAGAGACAATTTTGTAAATTTTTTCTTTCTTCATTTTTATTATAACCAGGAAAGATAGTTCAATCGAGAAGTAGACGAATAAATGCGAAAAGGAGAAGATTGTATTTAGAGATATGTAAGATTGGTGTTTATATTTGGATGAGAGATAAAATAAAGTAACTTTGTTGATAAAAGTGGATTCAAGACATGCAAAGGAAGTTTTCACGAGAATTGAATATTCACCAGAGGGTGTAAAGGAATTTAAATGAAAACTGCCTTGCCATTTATAAACTGGGAGATCTTAAACAAGTCATTGGATTATTCAAAATCTCACTTTCTAGTTAAAACTGTCTTGGTCAGTTTGGCTACTATAACAAAATTCCATTAACTAAGTGATTTATATAAAACAATTTATTTCACACAGTTTTGGAGACCAGGGTCAAAGATTAAAGCACAGGCAGATTTGGGTCATGGATATGCACTGTCTAGCTGTGTCCTCTTATGGTAGAAGGGATGAGGAGACTCCTGGGTTCTCTTATTTAAGTAAACTGTCACTTAAAAGCTTTGATGACTTAATCACCTCCAAAGTTCTCTCCTATGTATACAAATATACTGGGGATTATGTTTCAACATATGAACTTGCAAGTGGGGCACACACTTTTAGTCTTTGATATTTCCTTGTCAGTTTCTTATGAAATATACCATTTAAGGAATCTAGCATAGTGACTGGTGCATACTTAATATTTAATAAATGTTATACTAGGTTTAGATGTATGGACTATATGATGGTGGAAATTAAGCAAATGAGCCATTAACTAATAATAAGCAGAGATGGAAAAGGACTCCTTCAAAGTTTTAAACTTGGTACTTTCACAATTCCAGCCCCACCTGCTCTTTGACTTCTGCTTTTCTTCTCCAATTACCCTTTCATAAAACCTATCAATCTATGACTTGAGAATTAGCTCAAGACAAGTTCTTTTGATCACTGGAAATGAATGTGTGAAATAAAAAATTGTCCCTAACACAACAACATGGCCATAAATGTCATCCTATGAAAATTATTTTAACATTGATATGCAAAAAATCTTTTTTATATGAGGAGACAAATATGTTATTGACATTTCTGAGGAATGTATATTAGTGTATACCTGTGAATTCTGATATGCCTAATTAATATAATTTAACAGTCTCACTTTCATTTTACCATTGGCTGTAAAGACTAAAATACTATAAAATTTAGTCATAAACTCAAAGCTACCAGAGGAATATCATTCCATCTATTGTAGTTTTCCTGACAAGTAATTGCTTTGTGTTGACCAAGCAACATTTTTGAACAGTTTTCTTGCTGTAGTGTCTGTCAAAGGCCCATCATACTTCTCTATAATAAACTCTATTTTCTAGAAGTCTATGCATTGGTCAGACAAATAAACAGTGGCATGACATTTTTCTTGCAGAATGTGGTCTTGTTCTGAAAGCAATTTTCCTTGTATAATTTCTATTTGAAAATCCATTCATTTGTGACAGCAGTGTAAAGAGAACATTAATTTTAGTAGTTTGGGGATTGTTTTCCTTAGTGGGCAATGCAGCATTGCCAATGACAGTGGGGGAACAGTGAAACTGACAGCCGCCGGCAGCCTCTCTGGAAGAGCACTAGCAGAGAGACTGAAAAATGGGCTTCCTGAACTTTTGATGTGGCTAGTTGGCAATTCCATGAATCAAAAACTAAATGTATTTTAGAAATAGCATCCTATTTTCATAGTAGGGACAGCGTCCTTTGTGTCAAGTTCTGAGTGTGGAGTGGGCCACTGTTTTCAATTTCTAAGGACCGATAGCTAAAATTTGGGTATGGAGAAAAATTGGGAATGGAGAATATAGCTGGGAGTTTCAGATCTCTTAATTATATAAAAGCTTCCCTTCCAAGTGCAATTACACAGAAATACTCTGTAATTCTGCAGAATTGCATTTTCCAGGTATGGACGGCTGTGCTGAATAATGCAAATTATCTCAAGCTGCCTGTGCATAATACCAATCAAAGGTGATTCTTAAAAGTACTGATTACTGGGTTCCAACTTGAGGGATCTGACTCTAAGGGATAAAACCTATTTTTAAAGGATTTCTATGTTATTTATCTTGAGGTTATTGGAGAAAATATCAGTATAATGAATACATACACACACACACACACACACATATACGGGTTTTACTCAAAACAATTGTGAATGTCATTTCTGCAAAATACTCACTGATCTCAGAGAAATATTTAATCTTTCTTCATCTTAATGTCTTTTGTGCAAATAAGATATCCAGTAAATTTTCCTCTGCTTTATAGCTTCATGGAAGTTTATTTATTTATTTTTTTTACCTACAAGCTGGGGTACAGGCCAGAGGTGTGGGGCAGCGAGAGGGTTCACCAGAAATAGAGCGGGGAGCAGAACAGGCAGATCAGAAATACACTGCTGAGGGGAGCAGTGGACGAGGCAGGAAAGGTGTGCCACACCATATAGGATCCTCCCCGGCTGGGCGTCAAACTAGCATCGCGAGCTGCCGACAGCTCCACAGCATAGCGCTCAACCGCTGCGCCACCAGGGAGACCCAGACATTTGTTTTACATAATATCCCAATATACTTCATTTTCAAAACTTTACTCATAAAAAAAATCTAAAATTCCTTGAAATTAGATATTCTATATAATATCATTGGGGAATGTCCTTGAAACTGTGAATAAAAGAATGGTTGGAGTGTCACAAATCTTTTATTAGCAGGCTTGAATTGCTCTACTGTAATACTTGAACAAGAGATGTTCATGTTTTATTTTTTTCTACAGCAAATTATATCTGGATTAAAGACATAAACTCAAGTCTCCATCAATTCTTTTTTTCGTTTTTCAATGTTTACCTACCCTTTGTTCTTTAACCAAGCCCAAAGAATAAACAACACAGGACAAAATAGGAGTTTCCCTGATGCATTCCCATTCATATAAAGAACCAATGTTGTGCACCTTTTCCAGCCACAGACTGATCCATGCCCACTGTGACAGATGGAATTATGCTCTTGCCCCCATATGCCCACACCCCACTCTCTAGGATCTATGAATGTGTTGTTTCAAGAGGAAATTAAGTTTCCACATGGAATTAAAAACTTCTAATAAATTAATCTCAGATTACTTTGGATTATCTAGATGGGCTTAATGTCATTCATGATCAGAGTCCTTTAAATGTGAAATGTGGAATAGGGAGGAAGAAAAATGTGTGAGAAAATTATATATATATATATATATATCTGCATCTAAATATATGCATCTATATATGTGCATCTATATATATACATCATATATGCATCACCTATATATATATATATATATATATATATATATATATATATATATATATGAGAGAGAATACACACACATACACACACACACACACAAGATGAGAAAGAGAAAAAGAGAGGAGGAAGATGACTGAGCTGTTCTAGCTTTGAATTTAGACACTCATTGGATACTTTACTCCCTTATGTTTCTAACTCTTGTATTTAATATTCAAAGCATATCAATAGGTATTCAATCTATTCCCTGTTCATTCCTTTCAGTTTAGGGAAATATTCTCCCTCTAAGGTTGATCCACTTGCCTCTGCCTTTCAAATTTCCAGAAGGCACTCACTTTGTTCAGAAAAGTCCTTTTGATGACTTTCACAAGCATCCAACTTTAAAAACTAGAAGTCTCTTGGGATGATCTGTGGGATAATCTTTCTAGACTTTAAAATAAATCCTTGCAACAGAAGCCATTTACTTTTATGATGGTTCCAGAGTTTCAATGATTAGAAACAATGTTTCTTTCTTTTGTGAAAGGACTACGAAGGTGTTAAAGGAAGAGGGATGCTAAGTACAAAGCTTCCGAAAAATACAGCACAAAAATTCTTTTTATATTTTATGACTATTGCATGGTTTAAAGAGCTTAAGATTTTGTTTTCAAAAAAGTAAAAATTTATTTGTAATAATTTCCATGTGAACTAGATTTTTCTATGTAAAAGGGAACTAAAGTGGAAAAAGCAAATTTACCGAAGGACTCTGAAAACATCTGTTGTTTCACAATGCTTTGTTTTGCATGACATGAATTTAGTTTTTTACTATGATTAAAATATTGGAAGTATGTTCTATGAACCTGTAAGTATTGGTTGATGTTCTCCAGAAGCTATTTTATGCAATTAATAAACAATAAATTAATATAACATAAAATACATAGTTGAACATAGCTAAGCAGTCTCCCTCCCTCTACCCTACCCTCACTGTAGAGCTCTCTCATCTATCTAAGTTATACTATAGCATGACAGTCAATATATACTGTATATACACACAGTTGGCATAAATGTCTCTATCTTCTTTTCTAAGTGTGGTCCTATGATTACTGTTGAAATGTTTGTTATGCCCATTCCTTGGTGAGTAAGACAAACACAGAGCTGTCCATTTCTGAATGTGCTATACCCTTTATGAAGCCTACATCTGCTCCCCCATCTGAAGTTTCTGTTGAAGATATACCTCCAAAAATGTTGCTACAACTAAGCATATTCAACTTTTATTTTTATGCTTTTCCTCACACCCTCTTTCTTCAAACTACTGCCACAAATTTAAAGTCAAATAGGTATAAATCAAAGCTGTATTTTAAGGTGTTTTTGTACAGATGCATTATTGTTTACTCAGGATACTAATAAATTCATTAACTTTGGTTGTAGTAGCACAAAGGGAATAATGACTTTCTGTTAATTTTAAAGTTATTACCTAATGCATTAGTCAATCATATCAGATCTGCTAGCATTCAGTGCTATCTATTTACAACTGAATGAGGCAGCACAAAATAATTGATGCACTTTGGTCATATAAAGAACTGAGACTCAAGCGTTCAAAAGTATTTTAAGATCTTCAGTAAGTGCCCTTTGTGAAAGGCAGTGTTTTTTTACACGTTTCTGAAAACTGTATATAGGTTATCTGCTTTACTTATTAAGGCAGATATTCAAAAGAAATGTTGGTCTACATTCCAGAGTCAAAGTTGTCAGCCCTCACAAAACAACAAACAAATAAAGAAAAATCAAATTGTTGCTCATAGACCTCCCTTACTCTGAAGGTTCTTGTATACCTCTCTGTGAAGCCAGTCATGGGTCTCACAGGACATAATGGTATGCAGTCGACTCATAATTATCCCTAAACCAATCCTAATAATTTTACCAACATTTTGAGAGACTTCCTATGTAAGATTCTAATTACAAATAAAAAATAATAGAAAGCATCTGATCTATGCTTTCAAATTAAAACTGAACTTATGTCATATCAAAAACAGATCCCAAATTTGTATTTCAGATCTTAATTTAACTGAAATATCTTTATATTAAAATGTTTAATTTATAAATATAAAAATGATGTATTTCTGATTACAAAATGTAGTCATCTTTTCTTTCATCAATGTTTCATGGCTTCTTTTACCTTGAATTTTCTTCATTTGAACTCCATGTATGGAGGGGAAAAATTGACATGCAAATGGCACTGTTACTTTTGAGTTCTTCTAGAAGCCAAATAGTTTGGCATCATTTTGTCCTCCTTTCCCTTCTAAATTTTCTGATAATTATTTTGTGGTTTTAGTGAATTCTTTTCTATATAATTTTGTACCTATTTATTTGTCTATTTCATTTTACTGCCACATCTTTACAGGAAGAAAAAAAATGTTTTGTCATAGAATAAGCTCTACTTTGATTTTTGACTCACTGACTCCAACAGAATGTAATATGTGAAGAAAAAGGAAAGAGAATGGTGACAATGCAATGCGGCCAGGTGAGTAAAATCTCTACCTGCCACCTTAACAAATATTCTAAAGATGTTCAACTTTGTTCTTTTTTTTTTTTTTTTATCTCAGCCCTTGATACAGTGATTGACATAATTAACACCATGCCTCGGTTATGGGGTGCTCAACTGGATTTTTGATATCATGAATGATAAAGTCTGTAGACACTTAAGCCAAAGATGACCTATGGGAAGAGGTCAAGCAAAATTAAAAAAGAAAAAAAGATTGCAAGAATGGAGCAATAGTTCATATATCAGAACAAAAAAAATCAGTATTATGTTAGTAGTTCGATACTGATCACAGTGCTTTGTAAATTCTTTTTATTGGTTTTGAAAAGTGCAGAGAGGTCAGATCCAGCAAATGGAATTTTAGTGGGAAAACTGAAAAGTGGTTTGGCCATGAAAATACTGACCTATTTATTATCAAATGGCAAATTTTTTAAAGATGTTGCTTCCAAACTATTAATTAATGCACTTAAAATATGGATGGTTCCACCATCAAAATCATCAGTAGAGAAAAATGGTATTTAATTAATAAAGTTAGTGAAAAGACACAGCTTAGAATGATACATTATTTTGCTCAACTTATACCATCTTATATAAGATAGGTTTTCTTCCACCCCTTCTCTCCCCATCCCTCCATCTTTCCTTCCTTCCTTCCCTTTCTTTTTCTAGCAAGCTAGTGATTAAATCACCCTAAATGTATAGAGTAACTATAGAGTACAAATTATGAGCAATCAATAAGTACAGATGCGAAATTCAAGATTGATAGTGAGAGAAGTCTAAAAGTTTAAAAGGAAATGGAAAACATTGTTCATCTTTTTTTAATGTGCTGTAGATATCTGAGTGGATATTTGTAGAAATTTTCAACAGTTATTGCTTCTATCAAGATGTAACATTAAATGAAAAAACAAACTTCTCATCAATGTGATCATTCACATTGAAAATATCATAAGAAAAGGAAAACTCAGTTTTTCTTAACCAGTCTATATGCAAGAATGACAAAATAAAACTAAACATACAGTCAGCGGATGGTGAGTTCAAGAGATAGTTGAATGTGCTATAGGAAAAAATGACACTCAGATGGCATGGAGAAGCCCAACTTCACACAAAGTATTGGCTTTCTGAAAGGATTGAACCTGACATGCCATCCTAATATAAAGACTTCAGAAATGAAGAAACTGTTTATCAGCAATGTCATGTTGAAGGTGAAGAGGTGACGAATTGGAGCTGCCAACAGTGACAAGAGATAACATATCCAGCTTTTAATCTCAGTTCTATACATGGAGGGCTGCACTGTCTATAAATGATTTCCACAGTGTCTTTCCCAGAGGTTTATCTTTTTTATTCACCACTGAGTGTGCACTTGTTTCAGCAGAAACGAGTCAATGCTTTGAGGTTAATTACTATTATCACCTATACTGGCCTTTAGAGTAGCCAATTACTGGTATCAAAAAGACCTAAAAGTTTTAACATCAACAAAATAACAAAATGTTTTATTATACTGATCTCATTATAGTCATTAATAGCAAACATGAAATTTAAGATTGTGGAAACTAGAACTTTTAATGACATTAGCAATGAAATCCTAATTTAAGGGTAATCCCATCTCCTTTTTGGGAAGAAGGGCCAAATATAGTCTTTCCTATTTATCTTTTTTTTTTCTTGGATTTGATCAGGAAAAAAAAAATATATACATATATATATATATAACTGACATTTCTAAACACTTGATGTGTAAAAATCTTGTACTCATTAAATCTTCATAAAAATTAGAAAGTAGCTATGGCTACTTTTCCCCTTTTACTCTCAAGTACACATGGTTAAGTAACTTTCAAAGTGCTGTACACAGTTTTTGACTGGCAGAAACTAGTTATAAACCTGGGAATTCTGATTCCAGCAGTACTAATTATGTGCCGTACATTACTCAAGACTTTACCTTGGACAGATGCAAAACTTCTTGGAAAACTAAAATTTTACTATGTAAACATAGCATGTTATTTTCAAGACATTTCTTTTCTAACTCTAATGAATGTGTGGTAATGGGGTGATGAGATGTTTACTTTCTTAAGATGCTTTACAGTATGTCATGAATAAAAAACTGACTTAAACGAAAAAAGATAATTTTGAGATGTGCATATTCAGTTGACTATTAGTAAGGACTAAGAATATCGAATTTAACTATGGAAAAAGAAGAATGCATACAAATTGTAGAAAGTTATAAGACAAATAAAAAAGTCAGCATAAATTTGGCTACTTACCTATGATGAAAAATTTATTTTCTTACATATTTTCTTTATTTCTCATACTATATAATATTCGGAAGGTAACCCACCCAGTGTCCCCCAAACAGAATAACCTATGCCCAATTGTTATTCTTAAGAACAAAAATGCTGTTCTGGTTGAATCTAATGCTATTGAACCAACTCTGACCAGAGAACTAAGTCACGCAATATATAAATTACAGGCTGATTTTCTGAGGACAAAAAAAAAAAAAGTCAATTTGCCACCTATAGCAGAAGAAAATATGTCTAAGATAATGGTTGCTATGAATCAACATTGTCAGTAGAATAGTTAAAGGCATCAAGATAATTTTTTTCCAGATGCTGATTCTTTTCCTTCTTAGGTAGGCATTTCCTTATAGAATGAAACATTCTTCTTCTTCTTCTTCTTCTTTTTTTTTGTAATTTCAGGTCAGTTCACAAAATATCATCATATAAAGAAGTGGTAGTATAATTTTAAGAATGAAGAAGTCTGGTCCCTGCCATGTTGTATTATAGATTGATATATCTAGTCCCAGGATAGGTATACTTATATTTAAATTCCCATATTTGCTACCCTTAATCAGCTGGAATTGTTCCTTTTTTTATATTATAGTCTGAAGCCATAGTTTGGAGAAGATGGTATTAATCCTCTTTTAAGTGGTTGAAAATGAGTTTCACCCACTTATGCAGAGATACGGATGACATGAACCACCAGCTTTTCAATAGCTTTAGAAGGATAAGGAGAACAAAAAGGAGCAAGTTCAAAGGAAAGGAGGCAGTGGGCAGGGGTATCGTGCTATTCGTCTCTTCATTCAATCCATTTCCACTTCCCTTATGTTCCACTCTCCCCATATCTACAGTTTGGGAGCTCACATAAAATTGAAGCATTTTTATATCAATTTGCTTGTCAGTACAAAAATGCTTTTCAAACATTCTGCCTGGGTACCTGGCAATCCAATGCAGAAAATAGAAACCTTTCAGGAGTGACTTAGTTTTTTTTAAGGGGAAACACATAGATATAGAAGGACTTTGATACTAACCTCTCTCAGTTCACAGATTTATTCACCCACTTTCTTGTTTTTTCCCATTCTCAAACAAATCAGTACATGAAACATGCTGTGCAATGAAGAGTGGTGTGCCTTGGAGAAGGGGGACCACTTAGAGAAAAGGTATTAGTTCAACTATCAATATAAGCAATGTGGTGGAAGTCCCCTAATGAGATACATATGAAATATGGTATTAATCCTCTTAAATGTCCTGTTGCGATGAAACACAGAACTGCAACGTCTCCCTGGTAACTGGATATGTATAAGCTTAAGCACTGCTGATAAGGTGCAGGTTTGGGGGTCAGTTATGGTCTGTATCAGATCAAACCAAGCTATCTGTGACATAAAATGAAAACAGAATTATAGGTATGCAGTGATGCTCACTTGATACTGTAATAACCACTTAAATCAAAGACAAAGCTATTTCCCTAAAGAGAAAAGCTCTGTGACTCTTTGAATACAATCCTGAAAGAAGCAATATGCACTTCACTGCAAAGGGCTCTTGTAATCTTGAGAGACTAGCTGATTGCTCTAATTTTCATCTTTCATCCTTCACTTCAGGAACTTAATTGAAAATAACAAGAGATAAAAAAAAATCAGAAAATAAAACTGAATGGCAAAAATTTATGAAAATCAGATCAGTCATATGCAAGAAACAAGTCAAGGATATTGAAGTGCTAGAGTCATAAAACAGATATAATTTCCTGTGGTAAGAAAACAGCTTAATTTAAATACATTGTGGCAGAAAATTAGAAACTAGTTTTTGTTTTTAATAAAAAGGTATCTGTATCAATGTTATGATAACTTATTTTTCAACTTAAAAGGAAAATGGGGATACAGTTAATACAGTTTTAATAATCACTTTTCATCTAAATCACAATTTCTAAAATTTCTCCATCTTCTTAATTCAGTTGCTCAGGTCAACTAATAGGTATTGATTTCCCTGGAAAAATGGCACTGGGTGGTGTCTAGTCCAATGATATAGGTGAAGCTATGAAAACTTTGTCATTATCTCCAACCTCTAAATCACCGCCTGTGTGTGTAAGTGTGTGTAGAGGGAAGACATATAGAGGAGAGGAAGTGTTCAGAACAACAAAATAACAACTAAGACAGATGTAAGACAACAAAATATCCAAAGAATATCATAAATTAAATGAATATTAGACTGGAAATTAGGATAACTCACAATGGCCCTAAAATCTGACTTTTGCTGTCAAGCCTTTTTCTCTCATGGTATTAGCCATAATTCATATATTTCCAGTTTAAATTCTCTCAGTGTTCTGTAACCCTTTCTATTTTCATCTCATTTCTATTTTCCTTGAAATTCTTTTGAAAGTTTCCGTTGAAATGCAGAAACATATTTATTTATTCATACTTCTATTGAATAAGTTATTTAACTCAGTGAATTAAAGTATGATGCAAGGTTGACTTGACCCTAAAATAATAAACATATAGCTAAGCTGTATGTTTGCTTTTTTGCCTGCTCTCTTTGAACTCAGTAAGTAATGCATACAAAGTGGGAAAAACTCAGTTTAAATAAAATAGCAAGCTCAGTGTATATTTCTGGAGCTGTTATTTTATCTATTGTTACTCTAATAGCATAAGACCATTTGAAGGTTGACAGTTTACCCACATACAAAACAGCCCAATGATAGATAGCTGAAGTACTTATTCCTAAAACTGGCCTTTGACTTTAGAAAAACTTGTTAAGATAAAGCTTGTCTTGAGAAAAAGCTTGGTTTATTAAGAAAGGTCAAAAACTAGCTGAACTCTGAAATCAAACAACTTGTATTTGTTGTTAATACATGTATTTGTTAAAAAACATTATTCATTCTGAGAAAATATTTACCTCAATGCTACTTTATAGCCATAAATTGGAGAGTTTCATATTCTAATATGATTTCTGCGACCAAATCGCTGCGACTATGTCAAAATAAATTCCACAGGTATATTTAAATTGAAGCTTTATAGAATGTGAATAATCTTAAGTAAAAATAAGCAAAAGTTTAGGTGCTTTTAAATAAATATCACTTCTCATCAATGCACTTTCTAGCCATGAGTCGTATATGACTTCATGGTTACTTAAATCACAGTATACCTATGGGCAGGAGCAGGAGGGGAAATTGTGACAAAACTCAGATTTGGCAAAGACTGGATCTGTAGTGCTTACCAATCCAGTGTTTTAATACTTCTGTTACTACTGCCTTAATTTGTAAAATAATTGAGTTCAGATAAGGTCTAAAGACATTTACCTAAGACTAGCACAATAAACTCTCCATTGCTACTTTAAATTATAAATATTTGTATAGAAT
>PVIJ01003429.1:50357-135601 GCA_004024925.1 Scalopus aquaticus
ACTGTTCACAATAGCAAAGGTATGGAAGCAACCCAGATGTCCAAAAATAGATGATTGGATCCAGAAGATGTGGTACATATACACAATGGAATACTATTCAGCATGGAAAGAAGATAAACACATGCAATTTGCAGGGACATGGATGGAATTAGAGGGGATCATACTCAGTGAAATAAGCCAGAAAGAAAGAGAAAAATATCGAATGGTTTCACTTATAACAGGACTATAGGGAGGCCGGGTGGGAGAGAGACAATCAGTGGGGGGGTACGGGGGGAGGAAGGAGCCGGAGGGAGGGAAGGGAAAGGGCACAAAATGGAATAGAAAAGAACACAAGGGACCATGGAGATGGATCACGGGTGAATTGGTGGTGGGCTACCCTAGGGGAATGCAAAATGTAAAAGACATAAATAACAATAAAAATATATATTAAAAAAAACTCTTATTTACAATTAAAATATTCTACTACAAACTTACAAAAAATGAAGGATTTAAAAAATAGGCATATTTACAGTTTATTATGAATAATGAGATTGCAGCAATAAAGCATGTGAATATTTTATGTCAGAGAAGTAAATTGGTACACTCTTGAGGGGAAAGACAATTATGATCTAGACAGAAGGAGAAAATAAATCTGCTCATTTTAACTAAACGGGCATTACGCTAATGACCTCGACAGAAGAAAATTATTTTACAGTTACTATGGTACCTATGGACTTAAAAGTCTAATGTATGACTCAAAAGATAGACAATACTCTATTAGAGTGAATCCATTTAAACCAGATCAATTGCTGTGTGATTCTGGACATGACTGGAACATGTTGTAAAATACTGGTCAGCACAGAGGCACTTACAGACATAATTACCCTTGAGGGAGTAGCACATACTGTGATTCAGAATCAGTGATATTATTGAAAAGTTTGAAGAAATTGGGCTTATTCATTTTAATAAAGGAACATTAACCTTTCATGACCTTATTGTGTTACAGAATTCTGAAAGCAATAGATAAAATTGATCCTAATAAATTCTTCTGTCCACTCTAAAAGTCAATAAGAAGAGAAACTGATCTTGTAATTGGAAAACTGGGGGCTAGAAATGAGATTGAGGTATAGGTATTTCGTTCATAGCATGGGATAAATTGTGAATAAAGAGGTCAGAAGTGAGGTGTGTGTGTGTGTGTGTGTGTGTGTGTGTGTGTGTGTGTGTGTAACAGGAAGCAGAATGTGTAGCAATGGGGCTTTGGAAGAGCAGAATTCAAAAACCTTCAAGTGCACTGACCTTACTCAAACTTAATCAAATTCTGGATTAATAAAATAAATAAAGCAAAGAACTTCAATTGTTTAAGAAACCTCTTGTGCATGCCCTAGAAAAAGTCTCTTCCTCTCCAGTTCTGCCTGAAAACTGAGCCTGGGTTCATCTAAAATCATCACTTGCAACACTTTCCTCCTTCAAAATTGCATCTTATTTTCTGTATAATTAAATAGAAACTTCTTGTCTTGTGATTCAGACTTTCTAAATCTGACCTCAAACCCCTTTACAGAATCGCTTCCTTAGCTTCCCCAATGACATGTCGAGCAAAGTTTGTAATTTGAAACAACTTTCAGAAATACTGAAGAAAAAAGAGGCTTTCTGAAAAACCAACTTGGAAATTGCTATAGAGTAAATAGTTTAGATGAAAATTCGATAGATAATAGTCCAAGTTTATTTCACAAGAGTCTTTCTTTTCTCCTTAGAGAACCAGAGTGGGAACACAGCCATGGAATATTTAGTATTTTACAGGACCTGATTTGGTAATAATAAGTTTAGACACAAACCTGTATCAATATTTAATAACACATTTTAGTGTCACAGGGCCAACAATAAATTGCAAGAAAGCAAATTCCAGATTTTACCCCATCCCAAATTCACTTACTTCAACTTGGGGGAATGTGATGTAGAGGAATTCACAAAATCTGACCACTAGTTTCAAAATTCTTACTTTTTTTTCATTTTGTGAACAATTATACATAGAAAATACATATATAGATTGGCAATATTCTAATAATTTAAACTTAAATATCAATTTTAAGAAAATGAGATTCATTTGTTGTTTCATTATAGTTTCTTTCTTCATAATGTACAATAAGTAATTCTGTTATTGATAACAATTTAAATTTTTATGAAGTACCAAATTATGTAGATTTTATGTTATGTTAAAAAAAATGGAAAAAATGGGCTTCCCTGGCAGTGCAGTGGGTTAAGTGCAGCGCTGTGGAGCTGCTGACAGTTGCCATATGAGTTCGAGCGGGGGAGATTCCCACATGGCACAGCAGACCTCTCCTGCCTCACCCGCTGTTCCTCTCAGCAGTGTATTTCAGTCGATCTGCCTGTTCTGCTCCCCACTCTGTCTCTGGTGAACACTCTCACAGCCCTACACCTCTGGTCTGTACCCCAGCTTGTATGCATAAATAAATAAAATATTTAAAAAAAATGAAAAACTACTTCGAACTAACTGTCAATTTTAACCCAAAGTTTGCCAAAATATTTTAATTAGAAGGAATATTATTCATTCAATGTGTATGTCTATTTTAAAATGGTTTCTATTCTTTCCATATATATTTTGCTAGTCTACATGTTGAGTGTGTTTGTTGTAATCTTGACTGATTTAAGAATTTTATAAATGTGTGGATTCTCTAGAACCATCTTCCTTTCATCAAAATAAATGTTGATCTTTGAAAACAAGCCATTGATATTATTTTGAGAAAGATAGATTTGACAACTTGAGCATTTATTGATCTAAGGGACATTTATTTTGAAATTCATTTTCCTG
The DNA here is from genome assembly GCA_004024925.1 of Scalopus aquaticus. Taxonomy (NCBI): domain Eukaryota; kingdom Metazoa; phylum Chordata; class Mammalia; order Eulipotyphla; family Talpidae; genus Scalopus; species Scalopus aquaticus. Next base: position 53,164 of record PVIJ01003429.1, read on the forward strand.
ATCATTTTTTAGATACATTATTGCTCTGAAATAATCAAAGTTGGTAAGTCTGTTTGGCAAATCTGTTTATGACTTTCTTCAATATCCCACAGACAGTACATAAAAAATATATAATTGTCTTCTGAATTCTTGAGTATATTAGAAAATACAGAGTATTTTAAGATTATATATATATATATAGTCATTTTTGTTTCTTTCCAGCTACATAAGATAGAGTGAGTACCTTTTGTATTTTATAATTTTAAAGTTGATAGAATGTTTATGACTTGTGACTTTTATGCAAAATAAAAATTATAAAAGGAAATACATACAGATCTATTGTCACATACATACAGAGATCTATTGTCACACGCATAAAGATCAAACAAATATATATAACAAATTAATCAAATACATGTGCACATATATAAATAGACATAAACACATAAATACACACACACACAAACACAAATCCACACTGGTATTAATATTACAACACATAAATAGATGCATTCATACACACACACACACACACACACACACACACACACACCAAAAAACACAAAACAGGATTTTTTCCTGAAATTCTAGGTGACAAAACTGAATTAAAATAATATATAGCACAATGACATCTTCTACCTCCTGAACAAAAACAACATAACTGCAAATCTGTTACCAATTTATCTGCACCATCTCCAAGGATACTCTCTAACTCAGTGACTAGAAAGTAATATGAATCTTAACAAAATTTGCAGAGGGCAGTTAAGAAGAACTGCAGCAATTAGGTTTCCTTTTCCTTTGCGAGTCAGTACCATTTGCAAATCTAAAAACAGCGAAAACGTAGGGAAAGAAGAAATTAAACTGTCACTATTTTCAGATGATACGATAATATACATAGAGAATCCTAAAAACTCTATAGAAAAGTTACTCAAAAGTATAGACCAATTCAGTAAAGTAGCAGGATACAAAATCAACACACAAAAATCAGTAGCCTTCCTATATACAAACACTCAGTCTGAAGAAGAAGAAATTAAGAGAACTACCCCCTTCAATATTGAAACAAAAAAAAATCAAATACCTAGGAATAAACCTAACAAAAGAGGTAAAGGACTTATACAAAGAAAACTATACGACAATATTAAAAGAAATAGAGGAGGACACAAAAAAGTGGAAAGACATCCCCTGCTCATGGATTGGAAGGATTGACATTATCAAAATGGCCATCCTACCAAAGGCAATTTACAGATTCAATGCTATTCTGATAAAAATCTAAATGACATTCTTCAAAGAAATAGAATAATATTAATGAAATTCATATATAACTACAAAAAACTTGAATAGCTAAAGCTCTCCTGACTAAGAAGAAAATAGAGGGATTGCACGCCCAGATTTCAAACTATATTAAAAAGCCATGATAATTAAAACAGCATGGCACTGGAACAAAAACAGATGCACAGAACAATGGAATCGAACAGAAAACCCTAATAGAAAACAATTAATCTTTGACAAAGGAGCAAAGAATATGTAATGGAACAAGGTTAGCTTCTTCAATAAATGGTGCTGGGAAAACTGGACTGCTACATGCAAAAAAAGGAAGCTAGACTACTACCTCACACCATGCACAAAAACCAACTCAAAATGGATAAAAGACCTGCATGTAAGACTTGAAACCATAAAAGTTATAGAAGAAAATATAGGCAAAACTCTACATGACATACACCTCAGCAAAATCTTTAAAAACACATCCAAAAAAACAAAGGAAATCGAGGAAAAGATAAACAGCTGGGACTACATCAAAATAAAAAGCTTCTGTACAGCAAAAGAGACATTAATCAAAACAAACAGACACCCCACTAATTGGGGGAAAATCTTTGCACACAATACAACCGATAAAGGATTGATAACAAAAATCTACAAGGAGTTCACACAACTCAAAAAAAACAAAGTCAACAATTCTGTCAAAAAGTGTGCAAAAGAGCTAAAAAGACACTTCTCCAAAGAAGAAAAGGAAATGGCCAACAGGTATATGAAAAAAATGCTCAACATCCCTTATAATCATGGAAATGCAAATCAAAATCACAATGAGATACCACCTCACGTCAGTGAGAATGGCACACATTAAAAAAACAGGCAACAACAAATGCTAGCGAGGATGTGGAGAAAAAGGAACTCTCCTACACTGCTGGCGGGATGCAAACTGGTTCAACCACTACGGAAAGCCGTATGGCGTTTCCTCAAACTGCTAAAAATGGAGCTTCCATACGACTCAGCAATATCACTTTTGGGAATCTACCCAAAGGACACAAAGCCATTAATCTAAAAGGATACATGCACCTCCGTGTTTATAGCAGCACTGATCACAATAGCTAAGACATGTAAATAACCCAAATGCCCAAAAATAGATGACTGGATCAATGAAATACTATTTGGCATTCAAAAAAGATAAACACATGCAATTCGCAGCAGCATGGATGGAGCTAGAAGGAATCATGCTCAGTGAAATAAGCCAAAAGGAAAAAGAAAAATACCTAATTGGTTTCACTTATAACAGGAATATAGGGGAACCAAATAAGAGAGAGTCATTCAGTGAGAGAAGAGTAGGATAGAGGTCAGACTGGGGTAGAGGGGAGCACAGAGGACTATGGTGAAGCTTCACGGGTGAATTGGTGGCAGGAAACCTACGGGGAATACACAATGTAAAAGACATAACTAAAAATAACAATTTAAAAAATCAATAAAATAAAATAAAATAAAATAAAAACAGCGAAAACTTTCCTCCAGTGGGACACTTAGTCTCAAGACCGCCCCATCTTTACTCAGGATTGTTAAAATTTTGATAGGGAACAAAAACTATCATAATAGGGCAGGCTTGTGTAAAGAGCAAGTCAATATATACTAGAGAACCACCAGTTTTTTGTACTGCACTGAATGTCCCCATACCTGAAAGACAGCTTTAATGTGCATTTTAGGCTTAAAACTAGATGATTTTTTTTGCAATTTTTCTTTGTCTGCTTCAATGATTGTCTTTAAATGTTTTTTATTTTGTTAATTTAAAGGTATTTATTCATTTTTAATTGAGGTATTTGGATACACCCATCAGGTATTCCACCATAGCGCACCCACCACCAAATCACCAAGGGTCCATCTCCGTTAACTAAAAAAAATAAAATAATAAAGCTCCTGGAAACTTCCAAGGACATTCCTTTCTGTTCAACTGAATATAGATAATCAGAAGCAGAGACATGGCCTTAGCAACAGGGTGAAAGCAATGTTTACAGAAGACCCTTCACTGCACAGGGTGCTGGGCATAGCAAGACCATTCTGACCCCTATGGTGCTGAAAGAAGAGGAAAAAAGAGAAATACTAGGGCTCGTGGAATCAAAATATTTAGTTTTCTGCTCAGTGAAGAGTTATTATTACTCTCTTTTAATGACAACAGAGAATATAAGAAATAATATCTCACTCCTCATAGAGAATGTGGTTGGGAAGTTAGATTGAAAATTTGCTATGAAACACATAAATAAAAATATATATTTTCCATACTAATCATAATGATTTTCATTTATCAACTGTAATATACAAATTTATTTTCTTTTTTGTCCTCAGCTAATATGAATTCATGATCTTTAGTAATGCCAGCTGTGATTTATAGACATCAACTGGAAAATAATTCACCGTTCTTTTGACTCTTTTCCAATTGGAAGTCATGTTGATTTTTTAATTCATATGAATTCAGTTGAAAACCAGCAAAAAAAATGAATGATGCATTTATTACTGCCTTTTTATTTTGTGTATTATTAATATGTCATATCAATGTTTATTTAAATTTATTTTCTTTCAGAAATGTCTTCTCTAAAAAAGCTATAACTTATTGAATGAAGAGGCTGATGTTATTTTATTTTCATATTCCTAATAGTGAAAATGGTGGAGAAAATTATAAACACTGAAATATGTTTTTAACTGAACCATTTTAATAAAATCTATAATATAAAACTACTGACTACATAGAAAACTATCAGGAAAATATTATTAAAAAAATTCAAAATAACAATGAACTTTAACTCAGTTGAATGACAGCATAAGCAATGGACATCTTTTAATAACTTGGCACTATTTTATATTTACATTTAGTTATGGAATTATGGAATTTATTATAGAATTATTTAGCATTTAGCCATATATTTTTTTCATTTAGCGATGGAATAATGTCGATTTAGAGTTGTGAAATAATAAATTCATAAAGTAAATGGATTCCAAATTATTGTACTAGGAACAGAATTTTACAAAAGTGCCCTGCATTTATGATTAACTTGAATGCAGAGAAATTTTGGAAGCTTTATAGAGAAAGAAAAATCTTATCAGAGTGAGTATTGATAAAGGCTAGATGCATCCATCAGGTGTCTTGGCAGTCATCATGCATCAGGGCTAGTTTGCCCTCTAGTTCAAATCAATATCTTTTTGTTGTAAGGTACAACACAATGTAGTTAAGTGTTGCTTTCAAAACTCTAGAAACATATTAGCTTACAATAATACCTCTAGGTCTGCAATATAAGAACATACAGTATTCCCTAGGAATAACATGTATCTACTGGATAATATAAGCTTGAGCACAAAAAGTTATGGAGGAAATATTGGTGCAATGACTTGATAGAGAACTTTTAACTTTGATTTGATATGTGTGTATAGAAAATACATTGAAATAGAGTGTGAAATAATAGGGGAAGACGCTTGTGGAATATTCACATTTGCCAGTAAAATGTTGATAGCTCAAAGTTTAATGTCTAGCAGTTTTAGACAGCTCAATTCTCTTTTTGATAAAAGAATGTGTCTGCAGCATGATTTGGAGGCAGGAGAGGAGATTTTAATATTTGGCATCTCTTTTGAAGAAGTGTCCATGGGTCTGCACAACTATAGTTGCAATTCTAAGAGTGTTTATTATTGATGCATGATATGTAATCAACTCATTTTCTTGAATGAATGTAAGCTTAGTTTTTACCTGCCCTGAATAGTAGACTCACATTTTAACATGTAAGAGAAGGAAAAATCTTACTTTTAAAATTTGCAACTCAATGATTTCTTTCTCTTTCTTTCCTTCTTTTTTGTGTGTGTTTGTGTGTGTGTGTGTGTGTGTGTGTGTGTGTGTGTGTGCACGCACGTGTGTGCGCACAATGCTATAAAAGGATATTTCATTAGTGGACCAGGGTCGATTATTTCAAAGTAAAGATAAGAAATACCAGTATTTGGGGATATTTGTTTGGTTTTCCTTAATGATCTCCCTTCAGAGGTCAACAGAATCCATGATTTTAATCATGACAAAGAAATATGTATTGAGTTAGCTATTTCTGTTACAAGAAAAATTAACATCAAAACTATTTAATAAATTTCTTTCTATTTTACCAAATTTGTTAACTATATTTTCCTAACTACACTGACTTCACTGTGAAGAAAATAGGACTGAAAATAACATTTCCAGCACTATTGGGGGAATATAAGCACATACTAAGATGAAATCTGAAATTAGTGTGTTATAATGATTAAAGGACACTATTAAGATTACAAAATAATGTGTAACTGTGGTCACCTTGACAAAATATAGTCAAACAATAGAACTAGGTCTATATGTATGAAATTATTTTTAAAGGTCTTATATGGACTTCCCTGGTGCAGCGGTTAAGCGCTGCACTATGGAGATGTCGGCAGCGGCAACTCGAGTTCAATGCCTGGCAGGGGAGATTCCCACATGGTGCCACAGACCTCTCCTGCCTCACCCGCTGCTCCCCTCAGCAGTGTGTTTCCGTCCATCTGCCTGTTCTGCTCCCCACTCTGTCTCTGGTGAACCCTCTCACTGCCCCACACCTCTGGCCTGTACACCAGCTTGTATGTATAAATAAATAAATCACTAACACATTAAGAAATGTAAAAATAAATACCATTTCATTTTATAAAATCATTACAAAATCCACTGTATTTTAAGTAGATTAGGAAGTTAAGCATGTAATAAATAATATATTGATATTATGAAACTTTCTTGATACAGTTCTTACATCAAAATTTCCTTACTCTAGTCTATTCTTGTATTTCCCTATTCCTCCACCAGCACCATATGAAATTATGTTCAGTTATTTCTCATGATACTGTTGGCTTTGCTTCTAGAGAAAATGATATGGGACTTTATCACTATAAGTGAAATCAGTTACTTTGTAGAAGAGATTTGGAAATGAGTGTGAGCTGACAAGAGTGCATTGCATTACTTTAGAATGTGCGATGTAGAATGTTAAACATTAATGGAAACCCTGGTGACACAGCATCTCATTTTTCTTTATCTGTAAAATAACACTTTGGATCAAATCATAAACTGATACAATCCTGGTTTTGATTTAACACTAAGTTGATGCTGTCCATCTAGCATATGAGTGGCAAGTTGAAGAGCAAGTTTTGAAGGATTCTCTGGGAAGTATGTATCTTTCATCTCATTGAACATTTCAGAATGGTTTCAATGTTTTGACAAGGTGCCAAGGAATTTCTAAATCCTTCAATATATCTGTATTAAATTGTAAGTCACAAAGGTGACCTCAAATATATTATATTTTATGTTGTCCAAAGCTGTTTCCTTCGGTACACCAGCACAAAAACAGATTTTAAACTATCATATCTGCTGCTTAGCTACCAGATGTAGTAGTAATAATAATAATAATAATAATAATAATAATATTAATATTAATACTTGACTGGCATTTAAACTCCTTTTATTCTAGACCATATATACTCATTTTCCTGCACTTCCCTATATGAGCCAGCCACTACAAAAGTATAATTTTCAAATTATCATACTCCAAAATATTTAGCATTTATTCTCTTCATTACTACTTGTATGTTTACTGCGAGCGATCTGACATATTTGGGAAAGGTGGTGTTTTTCAATTAGTTACATCCTAGAACAAAAAATGGTGAGGGATTTTATAGTCATTGTTTTCCAGGGTCACAGGACTTTGCTAAATTTCAACATTGTTAAAACAATTGAAACTCATATTTGTTTAAAACCATGTCAGTATTATAGATATTAAAGGGAACTATGAAATAAGGCCGATCCTCCTTTGTCTACTATTTCTTGATATTTAAAGAAGAATGGTTGAATGGAGAAGCAATATGAAATAAAATATCAAAGAAATTATATAAATAATCTTTTGGCACCATAGATTAAGTTTTGGAATACTTTTAGGGGCAAGTTCTATTCCCATGTTTGATGTCCACCTATCTTTTAAGACACATGCATTTTAATTTGTGTTGTGTCATTTGCATATACAACTCTCACTGCAAAATTTGAACTTTTCAAATAAAATTTGTCAAGTTTATTTTCATACCTCTGTATGGTTTATAAACAGGAATGCATAACTGAATGCATGAAAAGATTTTCAAAATCTCTAATAATCAAGGGAAGTTGACTAATTCCAATTCTTGTTTCTTGAACTTTATGATTTTCCAAGGTATCTGTTAGATAGCACTTTCACCTCACTTATCTGCCAACATTTGGCAAGAAGAACATCTTGAATGCTTTAAAATTCCTTGCATAAATTCTGTTGTAGCCTAGCATTATCAGAGTTTGCTACCATAAATATTTGTATGTCCTTGATCTCCAAATTTGGTTTTGAGTAATTAGGGAACAGAGATCTCACATCTTTTTCTTCCACAAATCTCTACAGTTCTCCCTTCCTAAAATATAAAACATATTCTATTTACCCTTTCCCCCATCCACTGAATAATCATACTCTTCACTCTTTTTATCAAAAATGTCCTGAAAACAAGTGAGGGAGGGAGTAGACAACCGAGAAAAGTACTAGTCACAAGACATATGAACATTTAAACATTTAGGGAAGAAAGGGAAGATTTGGAAAGTCTATATTGTTTAAAGTGGCTATAACTTGAAATATATATGAGAAGTGTGGTTTTAAAAGTATAAGATCAAAACAAACAAAAAAAATGTCAACAGTAATGACTGCCAATTATTACACATGCACAGTCATGCAGCAACCGTGTTCTATGTTGACAACTTAGCATATTTTCACACTGGTAAGTACCTGGAAGGAAATTAAATACATAACTCATGAAGGTTGGCCACAATTTAAAAGCAAAATATCTGTAGGGAAGAAAAGAGAATAATAGATTGTTCTTCCTCCCCCAGAAACTATAAACTATTTGTGAGATAAATAAAATATTTATGAAACAAATACAGAAATAGCTACGAACCTAAGTAATTTATTACACATTCTATGAGGTCAGACTTCAATTTTTATAGGATCTTTCGGGATGAATTATCCAGTAGAATAGCCAGTAATGATTGCAAAGAGAAGAAAGGCATTGAAAAGTTGATGTAAATTAAAATAGTAAATATAGAGGAAATTCTAGACAAACGTGAAACTCAAGCATCAGATTAGAAACTGGAATGATCAGGAGCCACCATCTTTGTGTGAAGAGTCAGAGTTCCTGAAACTGAGGAATCTGTTTGAAAAATGATAATAGTTGTGAATAGTTTGAGTGGGGCCAAATTGCAGCTATAGTGAAGAATGCATATGAAATTTCCTATTTATTGAAGTCAGAAAAGCCTTAGGACTTGAAAACTTCTTTTCAGACTAGCGAGAGCTAAAAAATTCTCAATTAGAAATAGTGCCAATATATGAGTCATAGATTTTCAATAAAATATTGTTGGTAAATAACAAATAAATAGTTCAGAATGCAATTTTCTTAATTTATCACAAGAAATGGAAGACAGGGAAGAATTCTTCATTTAGGAAATCATATTGGTATGCCTTTATTTCTTTCCAGGTAAGCACACTATATTTCTCATAAAATCTAACTTAGTTATAAATGATTTGAAGTTTTAGTACACAATAGTAATAGAACAAATGAAAAGGAATTGCATTATGTGCTATATAAAAAGTATTAATTCTTTGCTGCTTCTAACATATAAAATGAGAAAACGAGCAACAGAAATATTTTTAATTGCTTTGGTTATGTTTATACCCTATTATAAAAGAATATGAAAGAAAATGATTCCATTATGTCTTATAATATTTATCTGTGGGGAGAAAAAAATAATTATCCAGGATCAAACATAAAGCAAGATGTTTAACAAATTTAATATTTAAACATCTTTAATAATTTTCAAGCATTAAAAATTATTTTATATTCTAACCAAGCTAACTAAAGTTGGATATGCAAGGCTGAAAAAATTATAGGGATCTATTATTTTGTCAAAATGATTTCATTTTTAAGTAAATTCTTTGTTTGTTTTTTAAGATTTATTTATTTATGCATACAAGCTGGTGTACAGACCAGAGGCATGGGGCAGCAAGAGCTTCACCAGACACCGAGTGGGGAGCAGAAGAGGCAGACTGACAGAAACACACTGCTGAGGGGAGCAACGGGGCAAGGCAGGAGAGGTCTGCCGTGCCACGTGGAAATCTCTCTGGCTAGGCATCTAATTTGCATCACCGCTGCCAACAGCTCCATAGCGCAGCGTTTAACTGCTGCGCCACCAGGGATGCCCTCTTTTAAGCTTTTTAAGTAAATTCTAAACTGCTATAAAACTGACAAATTGTTTTCATTTCTATTCCTCCTGCTGTGTTTTTCCTATAAATTAAGCATATCATATTTTAGAGAAAACATGATCATATTTTGAGTGATGCTAGGAAAGATGTATGAAGAATTGATAAGGAGAGGAGTATTATATGTAAATGTTAAGTAATATATTTGTGTGAAAATATAGAACAATTCATCACCATGAAGTTTCAGAGAAACTGTTTTTAAATTCACCAATATGCTAAATCTAGTAGGTATAAATCTGTGATATTATAATCTCTATTCTGTACTCAATTGCTGCCTTAACATGGGATTTTAGAAACAACCATCTTAAGTGAAACATCAAAGAATATTTAAGGCAAAAGATAAGTTCAAAATTAGTATTTCATAGTCCAATTCCAAGTTTTAATGCAAGCAGGTTAGAACCACAAATCTAGGCTCTACAAATCACACTGAATTATCATCAGTCTCCAAACTACAAGCTGAATTATCAGAAGTTTCTTTTTTGTTTTGTTTTGTTTTTGATCAATAAATATGAATAGCTTGTATTTCATGGTTTGCATTTTTAGATATTTTCACTCTTAGCAGAAATCCCATTGAAATACCCCACCCCAAACTTCTGGACTGTTTTTGTATCCATTAATTCTTTGTCAACCAGCAAATAGAAATTCATCAAAATCCTACAATAATCTTCAAAAATCTGTCACTTTCAACATTTTTCTCTTTCTCAGGTAAAATGTTGATTGTTTTATTTATAAGGAGAAAGGATTGAGGGAGTTAAAGTGATTTTATGAGTTAAGATTTGGATCCAACATAAGCCAGGGGATTCTGTGGGTGGATACATTTGGGAGTCTAGATAATTAGAAATTGGGAGTAAAGATTTTTTCTCTACAAGTTCATAACAGACAAAAACCTGAAATGGCAGAAGTTATTTATCATTGACAGAGTACACAGGAGAATTTGCAAAATGTCTGCAGCTAGTATCTACAGCAAACTATTTTCAACTTCTTAGAGCTAAATGTTTAAAAACATTTTATAAATAAAAAGAAAAGGCCTATTTTCAATATGATTTATATACTCAGCATTTTTTTTTTTTTTTACATAAGACCATTCAATCTGATATGTCGGACAATGAGCAGGCTTCTGCTAACAGAATACCTGCCCTACTTAACAGGTATTTCTTGTTTCTCATTAACCAAATTATGTTCAGGTCATCTATCATATCTCTGACAATAATGCCACTTTCATGCTTAATTGGTTAAATAAATGTGTAATTATGGAACTATGCTGAGATACTACTGTAAATTTTGTAACCGCAGCATTTGTCTGATGTAGATTGGAGTGTTATTTGATCTATTGTAAGATTTAATAACACTAAAACTTAATGTAGCATTTGTTCAATATGAATGAAGATTCCTCCAGATGTTAACATTTTAGACAAAGTGCTAGAAAACTCAGTCACCATTCTGAATATTCTATTAAGTGAAGGCATAGTAAGTCTTTTTATGACAAATATTATCACTGGCATTAAACACAGAAAAATAAATGGATAACTTGTTTCTGAGTAGGGAGATCGAAAACTTGACATAAGGCAATTAGTAGAATTTATATCTTGCTGTGGGATATTTACAGTAATGACTACATTCCCAAAATGCTTTTGGATCACAGCAAATATTGGCTCATTGAAAACCAAGAAAATCATGTTAGAGGAAGAGGAAGGATATTAATAGTTATCTTAAAATTCTCACTTTTTTCCTTCTAATTAGCAGTTTTCTAATGAGTGCAAGCAAAATGAGACTTTAAAATAAACTACTAAAAAAGTTCTTAAATCCTCCTTAAAAATAAAATAAATGACATATGGCAAAATGTTGACATGGTAAACATTTAAATACATTAGTTTTTAATAAAGAACTTTTAAATATTTTTTACCAAATCAGTGATAAATGCCACATTTATCAGAAAGGATTTGGCAACAGTTATCAAGTTAAATTAAAAATAAAATTAATGGTAAATGGAACTAGTCCCCAGTGTATTTCTTATTCACCTGAAAGAAGCTTGAAGATAAGCTTAGTCCAGGACTCATCTAGAAGTTTCACATTTACCTGGGACACAGACTCCTTTATTTTCTTTCCATAGTTCTAGATCAAGGGTAGGACAATATGGGCCTCCCTGGTAGCCTAGGGATTAAGTCTCAGCATTATTACCTCAATGGCCTGAGTTCGATCCCCGGCCAGGGAGCTAACAAACATGTGGCACAGCAGACCTCTCCTGTTTCCCTCACTGTTCCTTTCACTGTTCTGCTCCCCATTCTGTCTCTGGTGAACCCTCTCAACGCCCCCTGCACCTCTGGCCTACACCCCAATTTTCCTACACAAAAATAAATAAATTCTTAAAAAAAGGGGGGGGGTAGAAAGACTTTATCTTAAGGTAACTCACAGTAGATATTCTAGGGTTTACAGACCACACAGTATTTATCACAGTTAACCAACCTATCTCTGTTGTAAAAATCACCTGCCTTTGCAGCTCAGAAATAGCTTTTGAGCATTCCTGGTGGAATGGGTGTGACTGCACTGTACAGACAAAACAGCTAGTAGGCTGCATTTAGCTGGTGAGTGAGAGTATACCAAACTTTCTAATGCCTAGCTTGCATCTTCAATGTCACCTCTTGATCAGAGAAGGTTGTTAGAGACATAATAATCAAGATAGAAACTAGATGCTCAAAATGTAGAAGGGAAAATGCATTTCCTTTACAGTAGAATCAATTACTTTTAAGCTGATTTCAGAGAGGGACACACATCTTCACTTACAACTCTCTATAGTAAATACTTGACTGGTCTTTGTCCTCAGTTCCTGAAAGGTAGTAAGTCAAATAAAGAATTTGATTAATTTTTATCTTTGGTTCACTGGAAGTAACATTTAAATTCCTGGAATTTCCTAAGTGATAGGACTATATTTATATTTTTTATGGGGAGGGGACCTTGGGACTGAAATGGCTAGTTTAGTTAGCAAGATGACACATGGCCCTAGATTATTATGCTAATGTGGTGACTCATGTGACTCACAGCTGTCCATAATGGAAGACCAAACATGCAACTACAGGGCTGGGTTTTGAGCCATGGAAATCAACCTGAGTGTTAGGGGAAGAATTGGAAATTTCAATCAGCCACATGAAATTAATCATGCCTCTCTCTCTCTCTCTCTCTCTTTCTCTCTCTCTCTCTCTATATATATATATATGTATATATATACATAACATATATTATATATATTATATTTATATTTTATATAATTTATATTACATTTATATATAATTTATATTATATATAATATATTACATATATTATATATATAATATAAATTATATATATATAAATCTAGGAAGCTCACCCAAATTTTGGTGTACAGTTTTTATTGTTTTATATATGTGTGTGTGTGTGTGTGTGTGTGTGTGTATTTTATATGTTTTCTGTTATTCTGTGTTTGTATGTTTGTGTGTGTGTGTGTATATAATGTTTTATGGTGTGTGTGTGTGTGTGTATAAATAAACTGGACACCAAAGTTTGGGTGAGCTTCCTAGATTTATTAACATTCCTGTTCTGTATTCACTGGTGTGTCAATAGACTTATACTCCTTCACATAGAAACATTCTTCACTCTCTCCTATTTAAAAACAAAACAAAACTAAATGGAATTTTGAACTTCAAGCCTAAATCCTGCTTCAATTATTGCCTCATTCCTCTAGTGATTTCTTATGTAAAAGCCCTTAACATATTTGCATGGACTCACTGCTTGCATTTCCTCTTTCCACTTTGCTGTGGTTTCCTGATCTTTCTCCTCAATTCCAGAGAAATAAGACACCTATCTGTCTATCAAACTATTCTTAGTAACACCATCAGTGATCATTATACCAAGACTAAAGGCAACTGAATTTCTCTCTGAAATTTCACCAGCCATTGTCAGTGTTGATCAAGCCCCTAATTTCTTGAATGAGTTACCATACCATTCTGCTTTTCCTCTAAGTTTACTAATAACTGTCTTATTTTCCTCTGCTGCTCTCTCTCCCTTGTTTATATATCCTGTGGATGCAAAAGACATCCCAGTGTTTAATTCTTAATAATTTCTATTGTCTGGGGCCTCCCTGGTGGTATGGGGTTAAGTTTCAGTCCTATCATGCCCTCACCTCTGTGGCCTGAGTTCAAGCCCTTGCCAGGGAGCTTCTCAAATGGTACAGCAGACCTCTCCTGTCTCCCCCGCTACTCCCCTCAGCAGTATATTTCAGTAGGTCTGCCTGCTTTGTTCCCCACTCTGTCTCTGGTGAATCCTCTCATCCCCCTACACCTCTGGCCTAAACCCCAGTTCTTCTATGCAAAAACAAATAAATAAATGAATCCTTAACAAAATAATAATAATAATAATAATAATAATAATAATAATAATTTCAATTATTTCTGTACAAACTCTTTTAGTAGGAGTTTCACCAAGGCTTCCACATTGAATAAAATCCCAGTACAGATGATCTACATTTATTATCTGACTTCTTTATTGAATTAAGCCTCATACCAAGTTTCCTCTTACCATATTTATAAGTTTAAAATCTAAAACTTTGCAAATTTACGGAATTCTTAATAGACCCAACTGTAAAACTTAAACTTTCTTTTTCCTGCTGTCTTCATTTCAGGAATAACTTTTCACAGTACCCCAAATCCTACCATTTGACTAAACCCGAATGTCAGAGGTCTGCTTGATCCATCGCCTTCCCTTACCTCTCACATCTACTCCAATATTCATTTATGTGAAATTTATAAAATGTTCAGTGTTTCCATTTCTTCCTATCCCTACTCCCACAACTATTGAGCAAACTAATTTTGTCTCTTGCTTATGTACTAAAATGAATGCCTTGCTTTCACTTATTCAGTTCTACAATCTTTTCTTCACAGTATGTCCTTTAAAAAATGAAATCATATGTTACTTGTTTAATTAGAAATCACTAATAGTTCATCCAGTTGCAGCTAGTATTAATCAATGTTCCTTTTTTCATGTCAGAGATTGACCTACATGTCAGTTTCATGTGACCTTTTCATTCTATCTTTACTTGCCACATGCAAGTGACAAAAGCCTTTCTGTTTTCTGAACATGTCAAACCATCCCCATTTCAAAGCCTTTACAGTTAACATATTGTCTAAAATATTCTCCAGATCTTATATCCGTATCCTTAAGACCATCTCAGGTTTAGTTCAGATGTTAGAACTTCTGAGAGACCTGCCCTGAAAAAATATCATTGTTAAAATGCAGATTGTGGTTTAGTGTTTAGTTTCTGCATTTCTAAGCACTTGTCCTTGAAGTAGTATACTTGTGATAAAGATATCTGTCTTCTATTTTGTTCCTTGTTTTATTTATTTTTTTTTTCTAACAAGACTACCACAGTTTACTGACTTAGTTTAGTTTGAGAATAGAGGTCATAAAGGTAGAGTCCTAATCCCAAGGCAGTGGAGTGGTCTGCTACTGTTTTCAGTATTCCCTGGCCTTCTATGAGCAAGGGAGCCAATTTCAGATTATACCTGGGAAGTGGTGTTGAGATCCAACACCACTAAGCACAGTGCCTTCCTTTCAAAGCATAATTTAACCAGAATAATTGACTTACTGGCAATGTGTTTTGATCTAAAAATTGAGTGAGCTTTCCTATAATTGGCTTTAATACAGTTGTAAAACAGGAAGCTAAAAGCTTTCTTTCAAGAAGACTTGCAAAAGTACTAATGCAGTAAATAGCACATTTGATGCTTCTATTAAAGCTCTTGGCTTAAATGGAAATTGACTATATAACTATGCTTTCACAGTCTGAGCCTTTAAACATTTGAGTAGTAACATGGATAATAAGATTCTGCAAAAATATATAAGATTCTACATATTGAGGTTTTATGGAAATAGAACACTTTCATCTCAAACACAAGAATTTCTATAAATGGGAATTTAATTACAATACGTTTATGCCAACAACTTTTGTAGTTTTTGTGATGATCACAAAACAACCTCTACCTAATGTCATGAGAAATTTCAGACCTAAATATAGCTATCCAAAAGCAAGTTAAGAAAGTCTGATGTTTTAATCATTTAAAACAGTAAAGACTTATTATATCCTATAAAATTGAATTTTTTTCATCATGATACATTTTAAATTCTACTTCACAATTTTTTTTTTTCAGTATTCAAGGGTGCTTGTTACCTAAACATGAAGATCTTTGAGTAAAATAGGTAAGACTCAGCCTATGGATTAAATTGTGTCTTCCCCAAAATTCATATTATGAGTCCCTCCCAATCTGTTTTTGGAGATAGAGCTTTCAGGAGGTTTAGAGGTCATCCAGGTAGAGTACTAATCCCTGGTATGGAAGGCTTTGTAGCAAGAAAAAGAGATATAGTTTTCTCTCCTCCCTCTCTTCCTTCCCATGAACAGAGGGAAGGCCATGTGAGGACATGGTGAGAAGGCAACTGTTTGTAAGTTAGGAGAAGCACTCTTGCCAGGAAACAAAACGGCAGGCACCTGGATCTTAAACTTCTCATACTCCAGAATTGTGAAAAATTAACTTCTGTTTCTTCTGTCACCTAGTCTCTGATATTTTGTTTTGGAAATTCAAGATGATTAAGACAGTCAGTTGTAAACATTTTGAAATATATGTTCTGTAGAATATTATTCACAGTTAGCACAGCATGTAATTATTTAGCTTCTTGTTTAAAGGGAAATATGAACATTTTCAAAATACACTGCAATACTGAACATATAATGTTTCCTTTCTATTTGTTTTCATTGGGGTTTAGTTCTAATGTGAATTATGAGGGTTGAAAAAAGATGAGAGAATATGATACTGATCTCTGATCTTTAAGAGCAGGGAGGTCAGTAGAAAACTGCAACGTGATTGAGAGATAGGTTGTGCCTTTGCATTGCCAAGTTGACATGTCATAAGAAAATCACAGTAAAACATGCTGCAGAGAACTCAAGGAAATAAACATTTCCCGAGTGACTAATGAAATTTATGATGTTACAAAAATCATGCATGAGTGAAAGATACATGCAATATATAAGTTGGATCACTAGATTATGAAAAGTATGGAAATTTCACTGACATAATTCTATTTTCCAAATTGCAATGAAACTCTCAAAAACTGCCATTTGTCCAGTTTTACTATAATATCCCAAATTATCTAAACAGACCATTAAAATATTCCTCGCCAGTTTCTAACTATGCCTCTGAGGAAAGCCAGGTTTTATTTATATACTTGAACAAAACCACACATTGCAGATTCAGCTATGAGACCAAAGTTGTACTCTATGAAGCCAGATGTTAGAGAGATGAACAAACATATAAAACAGTGAGTTGCAGAATATGTTGATTATGTTTAATTACTGGATGTGTACTCCTCCTAAGTGAATGTATTTCTTCCTTGAATTAGAGCAAAGATGAGTCTTAACTCTTTTCACAATGGAAACAGTGCTAGGATAGGGTACATGTGTGTACAGTAATGTTTCCTTAAACAGAGTCACCTGCAATGCTATTTAAGAAGTGCATGTGTATTTGATCTGGGATGTTTTATAATCTGGAGCAAGTAAACTTATCTGTGTTTCAATTTTCTCTTCTGTTAAAAAATGATACTACGAATCCACTTCATAAGTTTATCATCATAATAAAATCTTCTTGACTGAAAAACAAAAGCACTGATAGTGGGGAGGAAGGAGACACAAGAACAAAGAGGGAAGAACGCACAATGGACTATGAAAGTGGGCTATGCGTGATTTGGTAGTGAGTGCACTGTGGTAGCAACACATGATTGGGGTATCCAAATATTACATTAATTAAACATAAATTTAAAAAACAAAACAAAGATAAAAACATCTTAAAACTTACTTTTATATTTTAATTATCATTGTATAATCATAATCATCATCACCACCATATAATGATTGTGTGATGCAAAAACTTTCCCATCCTATGTTCCAAATTCACTCAAATCACATTGGTGATCTGCCTAATCTTGACAGTTCTGTTGGAAAGAAATCAGTATTTCTTTCCAAAACAATGGGTATGTAAAAAATGACTCTTCAAGAAAAGACAATATTGGGCCTCCCTGGTAGTGCAAAGGGTTAAGTCTCAGACCCAGCCAGGGAGCTTCCCATATGGCACAGCAGACCTCTCCTGTCTGGCCAGCTGTTCCCATCAGCAGTGTATTTCAGTAGATCTGCCTGTTCTGCTCCCAGCTCTGTCTCTGGTGAATCCTCACACCAACCCCATGCCTCTGGCTTACACCCCAGCTCTTGTATGCATTAATAAGTAAATCTTTTTTTTTTTAAAGACAAACTTGATTTTATCATTAATGCACAGGAAGCTGTGTTTGACAACAACTTCATCAATTCATTTGTTCAACAATTATTGAGCATTGAGACATTTGAAGTAAATCTGTAAATAAAATAGGTAAACAGGGCCTCTCTGGTGGTACAGGGGTTAAAGTCTCAGTGCTATCAAGCTATCTCCAGCCACTGAAGCGTGAGTTCCGTCCCCCAGCCAGGGAGCTAACCCGAAGCAGACCTTGCCTGTCTAGCCCGCTGCTCACCTCAGCAGTGTATTTCACTGCAGTGTAAATCCTCCTGTTCTACTCCTCTGTCTCTGGTGAATCCTCTCACCTCCTGTACCTCTGGCCTACACCCCACCCCTTGTATGCATAAATAAATAAATCTTTAAAAACAAAACCAAACAGATAAATATTCCTGCCTTCATCAGGACTATTGTAACTCACTCTAAGTATTCTGTTAATGTTGATTTTTCTGTGATTCAAAGCCTACTGGGGACCCAAAACCCCCAAATATGTGCTTCTTACAAACCATATGTAGATACAGTATTTCAGTAAGTGTGACCTTATGCATAATTTCTTAATTACACAGGTCAGAACCTGAAACCCA
Source organism: Scalopus aquaticus (assembly GCA_004024925.1). Classification (NCBI taxonomy): domain Eukaryota; kingdom Metazoa; phylum Chordata; class Mammalia; order Eulipotyphla; family Talpidae; genus Scalopus; species Scalopus aquaticus. Next base: position 71,662 of record PVIJ01003429.1, read on the forward strand.
AAGAAATGAAGCAAAGTTCCTGGTCTCAGAGTCAGTCAATGTTAAAACTGGAGCTAGAACTAGGACTTATTTATGCTCCACTTATAAAAATTTGGTAACCTGTGGGCGATCTCATCACTGTTCTTATTGGTTGGGGTGAACTAGCCACTCCAGTGGCCAGTGTGCTTTGTTAGATTGGACCAAAATTGTCAAATATTGGTCCCTGGATTGATAGTGGGCATTTTGTGCAGTCATCAACTCAGAGAGGTTGACATTAAAACTGATCCCAGTTCGTATGTGTGTGGATCGTTTGTAAACACTTCCAGAGGAAGCTTCAAAGTTATCATGAGTATAAATTATTAAAAACTCATGCCAACAAAGAATCTGATTGTGAAGAGAGTCTTCCTCTTGCCTGAACTACATACTTCATGTGTTTTTGGATAATGAAAGACAATGCAAGCTGATCACCATTGATTTGATAGAAGTCTGCCTAATTCAAAAGACAGAATGTTATTGTTTCTTTAGAAACTTTATTTGGATGAAAGCAGGAAGTTTATAACATTGCTCTGTTGAACTGTTCAGAAAAAATTGATAGCTAGCTTTTTTTAAATGGCTAACTGGATTCTTTGTACCACTGATATCTTTATTGTAAGTATTAAAGAAATAATAATAATGAAATAAGATATGCTATCACTTGTGCGATGCTTCTACAACTGTCAAGATAAATATTTTAAACATGAAATCTTCAAGGAAAAATCCAAAATCCAAGGAAGCAAATCAGAAGAAATTGTTATAAATGTGTGCATAAAACTTTTTGGTTTAGTGCCTCCCTGGTGGCACAGCAGTTAAGCACTGTGCTGTGGAACTGTCAGCAGCGGCAGCGTGAGTTCGATGCCCGGCCGGGGAGATTCCCACATGGCACAGCAGACCTCTCCTGCCCCACCCGCTCCTCCCCTCAGCAGTGTATTTCCGTCAATCTGCCTATTCTGCTCCCCACTCTGACTCTGGTGAACCCTCTCGCCTCCCCACACCTCTGGCCTGTACCCCAGCTTGTATGCATAAATAAATAAATTAAAAAAAAAAACAAACTTTGGTTTATAGACTAGGACATATCACACCAGCAAGCAGCAGAATATAAGCAATTTGAGGTAGTTTGCATTAATAGAAAGCCCTTGCATATATATTCATACGCTTGAAGTAGATTTCACCTTCTTGTGTAGATGAGATTAGGCTATATTTGGATATTTTAAAATAGGATTATTTTTTTTTAAAAAAAGCCTTCTATCAAAAGATTCATACCACTGTGATATTGCTTCAAGAACAACTAGTTCTAAGGACCACCCAAACTTTCTTCAGAACGTGTATTATTTGGAAATACTAAAATAATCAATATCAAGAATACAGCCACTTCTGTTAAAAGCAGTTTTGCACACGAAGCAGGGCCTCCTTGGTGGCTCATCGGTTAAGCACTGTGCTATGGCACCGTTGGCAGTGGCGATTCGAGTTTGACGCCCCACTGGGGAGATTCCCGCATGGCGCGGCAGACCTCTCCTGCCTCCTCCACTGCTCCCCTCAGCAGTGTATTTCCGTTGATCTGCCTGTGCTGCTCCCCACTGTCTCTGGTGAACCCTCTCGCTGCCCCACGCCTCTGGCCTGTACCCCAGCTTGTATGCATAAATAAATAAATCTTTAAAAAAAAAGCAGTTTTGCACATGAAGCAAAAATTAGCAAGTATGAACCATTTTGCTGGTATTGCAAAAAGTTGTAATAATTCATTTTGCTCTTGAGTAGTATGTTCATTCTCACCACAAGTAGCAAACAATTCCCACCTGCAAAACTTCTTCCAGTGAATTACACCTGAGTGCTCATTAGTGCAGTGAGGTCCCTAAAGGAAATTCAGGCAGGCTGACTTACAACACCGTGAGCGGGAGTACCTGAGGGGTGTGAGATGAATGAGGCGTCTTCACTTTTGCTCTTATTAAACAACAGACATAGAACTCTGTTAGAAGGAGAGACACAAAAACTTTTGTCTCTGCAGGTTAAGGAATAAAAGGCACAATGATTACAGTCCCAGCAAAGGGAGAAAACAAACTAAAAAAAAAAAAAAAAGTAATAAAGTTCAGGGGTTAGAAATACTTTTCAAATTAAAAAAAAATAGGAAATTGACAATTTCAGATTTAATAAATGACTTAAGGAACTTTTGTACTCGTTTTTACATTCTGAATATTTTGCCTTTGTGGGGAAATAGTAGGTAATTTTAAAGTTTCTTTCGGTTGCTCTTGGGACACTACACATCTAGGTCACATTAGAGAGACAGAAAATACTTTACTTTGACTCCAATGTGTCAAAATTACCTGGAATCACTGTTTATCCCCCATGAAGCAGAGCAGAACATAAGTTTTGTTCTGTTTAATAATCTATCATTATCAGAAGAATAAGCAGAATGTTTAGAAAATTTTAGACACTTTAGAGAAATGATAGTCTAAGATAAAAAGGGATAACAAATGCATTTGCTTTCAATATATATTTACATAATTAATTATACAAAATAAAAACCATATATGCACATCAAGAGAATTTAATATGAAGTTGTGCTATCACATGCTTACAGATTTCCAAGTGTGTGTGTATATATATATGTCTATTATAAAAATTTTTATATTTACAACAAAGTGAAAATAAAATCGAATTCAGAATTATGTATTGAAATTGAAAATCAAACAGCTATGCTCTTTTAACATTTAGCATAAGGTCTTGAATCTGCTTTTTCTCTATCATATTTGAGCAAAGAATTAATAAACTCAGCTCAGTTAGATTCTTCATTTTAGGGTTTAAAGTTTCACAGGTTTTATCATGCATAGTAATTGCAATCTTTGTCTACATTACTGTAAGCTTATGGATTCTTGAAGCAAGAGAAACCATAATAGAGAGGATAAAGAAGGAGGAAAAACTGTTTCTGCTTATCCTTAAAATCTAGATAGGGCAAATCTATGAAGATTTGATTCAGTCCCTCAGCAAGGTCAGGGCTGCCTATTGGCATGGGTGAGATTCCTGACACCTCCCTCAGAGCCACAACGTGGCTGGAGCAGGAGCCAACCCATATCCTTTCAGGAAAAATAAAAAAGACCCACACCAGAGAAAAAGGAAAGCTTGTACATCACATTCACTTTTAAGAAGAATATATACTTTCACATAAGTCCTTCAGAAAGATTTTTCATTAAAGCTTGTGTATCCATAGGTCACAAAACTATATATGATCTGCTATTCAACAGAGATAATGAAAACATGATGAGGCCTCTTTCAAATAAGATCAACATTTAACAAACAAACAAACAAATAAATAAATAAATAAATAAATAAATAAAAGGTCTACACTTGGCTATATGTCCCCGTGAGAGTGCCTCTGAGAGACTCTTATTCTATTCTAATAGAACTAAGCAAGTCTATAGTAATTCTGAGGACCAGGAAACAGTCTCCAGAAAATAATAGCATTTACAGGTTATATTCAGTGTAACAATTTTGGGACTTTGGAGTCTACTGAATGTTTGCAACTTCCAGGAAAGACTTGGCTAACAATTCTGTTTATTTTCATCTCTCAACACACTAGCAGTAACCCCTGCTCCACTACCAGCCAAGGGGCAGAAAGATATTCATATATTTCTGGAGCAGTTGGGACATTATAGCCAGGTTAGGCAAAAAGGTTCCTCTTTCAGATTCCAGAAATCGCTGCTCAGACAGCTGATGACTGCTTCTGGTAAGAGAGGTACAGACAAGAGAAAGCAGACATTGTGATGTGCCTCCCTCATTTTCACACATCCCTACCTCTCCAGCTAAAGTGACTTACAAAGGATGTAAAAAGCGCGTAAATCAACTGACCTCACTTAATTTTCCTATGTTATTTTGGGAACCAAATATTACCAGAGTATTTAAGAGCAAACACATATATGGGAGAAAATATAAAGTGGTGACACATTCCCAGGGAAAGTTTCAGAAAACACCTGAAAAAAACCTTAAAATCATACTTCAGGAAAATCCTTAGCAAATAGTCTAAAGCACACATACTCACATACCACACAAACACACGCAAACACATGAACCCAAATGAGAATAAGTGAACACAATAACAGGAAAAGTCAATACTGAAAAAATAAACTGATCGAGTTACCACATTATTGAACTCAAATATCCAGATTTCAGTAAAAAATCCCAAGACATCAAAATGACTGGAAAGTATGGAAAATTCCAAGAAATAAATAACAAAACAAACAAAAAATCCCTAATGTTATCAGTATGTTAAACAAAAACTTAAAAACACAATATTATAGATATTCACAGAATTAAAGGAAATGTGGAAAAGGTTAGACAATATGTGAGCAAAATGAAAATATTAATAGAGATAGAAAGCTTACAAAGAAACAAAAAAATTGCTAAAGCTAAAATGTAAATTGATTGAAATTTAAAATTCACAAGGGATTCAAAGATAAATTTGAGCAGAAAGAAGTAAAAATTAGCTAACTGAATGATTAGACTACATTGACATGTTTTTTCATGTGTGTATTGGTCATCTACATGTCTTATTTGGAGAAGAATCTAGTTCTTCAGCTTAATTTTAGAATTTTTTTTTTAGTTGAATGAAATATTTGTAAATCCTGGATATGAACCCATTGTCAGATATTTGATGTATAAATATTTTCTCCCATTTAGTAGGATCTTTCATTTTAATGATCATTTCTTTAACTGTGTGGACGTTTTTACTTTGATTTAGTCCCATTTGTTTATTTTTGCTTTCCCCCCCTTTTCAATTGGATTTGAGTCCCCAAAGACATCAGTATCTTGGTAAGTTTTGCCTGATTTCAGGTCTTGCACTTAAGTTTTATTTATTTTTTTTATTGATTAACATTGGTTTACAATACTATGTATGTATGGTTTCACACTGTTTCAGATGTACATTACAATACCACATCCACCAACAAATCACCCACTCTTTAATACATTTTAAGCTATTTTTTTGTACGTGTGCTGCAAAAACAGTGATCTAGTTTCATTTTTCTTCTTGTGGCTGTCCAGTTACCAACAATATTTGTCGAAGAGACTTTTCCCTTCTGCATTGTATACTTTTGACACATTTGTTGTAACTTCATTTCCCATACTAATCTCATGTTCTTGAATAGAATCTCTGTCATAGTTTGCTTTATTTTTTTTAGTTACACTAGAACATGCATCTAAAGGCAAACATTATTAAAGTCTCATCAAAATGATATGTCTATTTTTGTCAATATTTTATCATGTTTAACTGAATTTTATACTTCTTTATTTCCTATTATCTGTTGGTATAAATTTTGTAAAGGTTATTTAATAAATTGCAGAATTTAATGGCAATTGTCAATTATAGCCCATCAAAATGTGTTCTCATTGCCACCTTAAAATGTTAGCCAATTATTATTTTAATTCACTTCTGAAAACTCAGAATTATAATTTTAAAGAATGCCTGTAGAATTGGTAATAATGAAAGAAAATAAAGAATTAATCTGCAGGAGAAAGATTTAGATGATGGGGAGTCATGAAATGTCTGGTTGCTTCTGAGTACTGACTGAGTAGATAACGATACAAGGAAATGAAAATAGACTGAAAAAAAAAATAGGAGGAATAACTGAGAATATAGAAAGAATGGTTTTTCCCTGGAAGCCAAATAGTAGAACTCCACCAATGTTATATCTCTCTTACTAAATTTAGGGCTCCTTTACTGAAGCCTCCTGGGCTTTCCCTACCTGCACTGAATGCTTTCCCCATTAAAACTCTCAATCTGTTCAAGCTGTGAGGTGAAGGAGAATGTGTTATTACTCTACTGCTTAAAGGGAAATTAAATCTGTGGTGGTTTACAGAAAAAAAAAAAATCAAGCCAAAGACTCTTTTATCACAAATGAGAATAATACAAGTAAAATAAGTCTGTATAAGATTGCTCTGAGCACAAACATCATCCTGCTGAAAACGCCTTTTAAAAACAACCATAAAAGAACATTCACTAGTCAATTGCATTCTTTGGGAGTTAGAAATTGAAAGAATATGTCCTACTTATGATAATCAAAGAATCTAAACATAAAATGAGTGCTTAATAATCACTTAGCTTAATCCTGCTTCACAGGTAAGGGTGATGCATCCTAGGAAGATTAAAAATAAGAACTTTGACCTCCTATTTCTCTATTCTCTCAGTCCTATACTATTTATTGCATTGACTGGCCTAACTTCTTTTTTTTTTAATGTTTCTTTCAAATCACTTCTCTATCTAGATAACTCCATAACTGCCTCATGAAATTTTACGTATATTTTCAGTCTTTTGCAATGATTTTGTTAAGTATTTTACACTCATAAGAATATATTAATATATACAACTTTGGTACAATAATTACAGAGATATTAGTGTGCTTTTTGTGGTTCTGATATTTTATCCTTCTTCATTTCTAAGAAAGTATGCAGAACATTGTTTTCCTTTGTACTAAGAATATTTATTTTAAAAGGAAAAAGTATTTTTTGAAAGAAGAAAGTTAGATCCAAAGATTGCTACATAGAGTTGTACTAGTTGTTTAATGCACAAAGCTGGGCAATTGCCACCTACTCAATCATACAGAGTTGTAAGTGCTCTCTTACATAAAGTATCTAAATTTGAGAAAAGCTGTAATAATAATACATCATTAAGAAACAGCGAGGTAAATACTAGGATAAATTAGTTATAAATCTGTGCCTCTAAGCAACAGGAAAATTGTGATCAGGATTTGGGAATGAGACACTACTTTTTATAAGAATTTTGGTTAGTCCTTATTGCCAGATCTACAGATTTTTCAAGGGAGTGTAAAAAATCTCTAGTTACATGACTTGGTTCATTTAATAAAATATAATATTTGTCAAAATAATATGCAAATGAAATTAAATCTGAAGAAGAAATCCAAACATACACTTTGAGATTGAACTCTCTTACCTAAATACTTCCCTGGTATTTTTCTGACACAAGGTGACATAAAAAGGTTGCGAATCAAGTTGAAGGAGAGAAGCAGACGATGTGAAATATTTTAAAAAGAAAAGTTAAAGCCACCTTACTGAGGATCTGATTAGGATTCTGCTAGACCCAGAAGGAAAACCCAAGCCCATTACTTCATTAAGACTCTGTTATGTAGCAGGGTATCTGAGAAAGACCACTGCATGATGAACTTGAAAAGTTGAGTCATAAATTTCAAGGCTGATTTGTCAAAAATCTATAAGTAAGTCCTAAAACCACTTAACAATATGTTTTCATAGGAGGATGTAGACTTGACAGAGAATTTCATGCAGAAGCATAGAAATGGATTAGCACTATTCTTATAAATAACTACTTACACTGCTTATTTAAAATTCAAATTAAAAGCAGAAGAAACATGAGAATGTGTGTCAATTCATTAAGCTACTGGTCCATCTTTTTTAAATATAAGTGAATTTCTCTGGAAAGATTATACATGAGATTTTTGCCAATTTTGTTCAAAAACATTGTTACACACAAATGACACAAAAAATGGGGTTGAGCTTGCCTGTGTACAAAATTAAATACTCAAGTAGACTTAGGTCTCAGTCTCATTAACTTTCTTATAAATGAGTTTTAATATAAAGCGGCTGACTGAGTTTGAGAGCACTGAACTAATAAGCCAAAATGGTGTATTTGACTAGTTTACTTAGTATAATTTGCCGAAAATATATTTGAAAATACATTTACCACTAATTGGCCAAAAATTTCACACCTAGAATCAATTAGTATTTTGTAAATGTTAATTTACATGTTAAAGAGGCTATGTCTCTCAAGGGAAATAAAACTTGGTCCAGCCCGTCATGAAACTCCTTTGTAGTCCTAAACATCACTTTATAGGACTAGATGATTGCTAAGGTCCCTTTCCCAGAGTAGAAACTTTTTAAAGAATTTACAATTTTGGAAGATATAATCTCTTGTACATAGCAGTGAATATTTTTAGAAACTAATTACTTTATAAAGAAAACAACTAATTGTTTTACAAGGTTAGATATTTTATTTTTAATTATTCAAAATGTAGTAAATAGTACATATACCTTTTTAATGGCAGAAAACAAAAATAAATCAAATTTAGTTATTCATACTATCATATCGTCACGGTTTCAAGTAACATTTAAATTCATAGAGGTGCCAGAAATTTCTTCAGGTAAATTTCTTCAATAAATATTTAATGTTTGAAAATGAACAGTCATATTTAGTAAAAGAAAACAGATGCAGTAATTAATTACTTTTTAAATGGGGGGTTGAAATGTAACCTAAAATGTAGATGAGTTCCATTGTTTGGTATCTCAGTAATATAGAAACTATGAAAAATTCAGACTAAGCATTAATCATTCACGGGGCAATTAATTTTAATTAAGGGAAGTACAGAATCCCATATGGTTTTAGACATCATCTATTCGTTAATGGAAACAGTTGAAAGGAGCTTTCTGGAACATTTTGGTTGATAGGAATAGTGGACAGCCCTGGAGACACCTGGTTAAACATCCTCTAATTTTTATCCTGCTATGCATCAGTGGGCAAGAATCCATGTTAAACAGTCTTTGGCATGATGGAGTATGTGAGAAGAAATTACTGTGTGTATCATTTCCTAGAAAATCTATATCACACACTGTGATTTCTCCTTGAGAAATGGGATGGGTTTACTTCACACATTTTCCTAATATGTGCTATTTTTGGTATTTTTCTTTGGCGTATGTATCTATTTCTCTCTTCCCCATGCATCTTCATATACACAGTGTATTTATGTTCACACCTCAGTAATAGTGTGGTGTGGGTATGTATATATGATGTACTCTGTGTTAATTACTGCCACGTAACAAATTAGCCTCAAAATTTAGAGAAATCCAACTATAGTGTGTCATTTTTCTCTAAGTCATTAATTTAAGAGCAGTATAACTGGTTTGTGCTAGCTGTGAGATCTCTCATGTGGTTGAAGCTAATATGCCAGCTGAGACTGAAGTAGCTGAAGGCTTAACTATGGCTGGAGGGCCTTCTTCCAAGATGACTTAATCATATCATTGTTAGTACAAGGCCCCAGTTTCTTACTGGGTATTGTCAAGAGGCCTCAGACCCTCCAGGGTTGGTTTAGTAGCCTCACAATATGGCAGCTGCTTTCTGCTAGGAGCAAGCGATAGCAAAAAACAAGGTAGAAGATGTAATGTCTTTTATGACCTAATTTGCCATATTTCACAATAGCTTACTGACAGCTGTTCAATGTGGAAAGAAATTATACAAAGGCATGGATACTGATGGTTGTGAATCATTGGAGGTCATTCGGGAGGCTGGCTACCACACTGTTGAGTTCCATGGAGTTGTAATGAGATATCAGGACTAAGAGCAAGGCTTTGTTCCTCTCTCCACCCCAAAACATAGCACCAAAAAGTATAGTATATGAAGAGCTTTTCCAAGTAAATACATTACTTTGAGTTATTATGCTAATATCTATCTTACATGTCTTTGTTCTGTAAATTATTGACAAAATTGACTATTTCACTATCAACATAAATATCATGTTAAATAGAATGTATTTTATATAGTTATTTTGTAAAAGGTTCTGAATTTTGGCTATACCAGCCTAAAATGTGTTTCACAATAACTTATTTTTGAGGCTTTTTTAATTATCAGTTGACTTTTATCTGAAAGACACAAAAGACCAGCAACTGGAAGTGGCTAATTTCTTCTACAAAATAAAAGCACAGGAAAAATATTTTCTGACTTGTAAGGTTAAAAACATTTAATATTAATCAATAAAATTTTTCTTCGTAAGCCACGTTTTAATAGATTTTATTCCAGCTTATCTTGTATATCAGTAAGAACTCTTAACAGTGCTTTGAGTGATATTACTTTGAATTTCATTATTTCTGAAAGTTGAAAATTCAACTAAAATTCCATAAATGCCATTTTTTTGCTATCAGATGTAGAAAGTGCTACTTTTGAACAGTAATTGCTTTTACTCTCTGTGTCTTGTCTAAAGTGGTTCTTTTTGTATTGGAAGAAAATTAAAAAAGGAAATGATTCAATGACCATTTAAGTCTTTTAAAGCATCAATGATGGTAGACATTTTGGTGAGTAGATTTTATTCACTTTGATTAGGTTTTACTTCCTTCAATGTAAATATCAAAATAATATTCTAATTCAAAAAAATGTTATGTAACAAAAAATTTATGGATTAATTACAATAACTAAATTACTTTGTATAAACTCATGGGGTGAATATTAATGTGATTGATTAAAATGCTTAAGGAAAGATTTCATTAAAACACATACTTGATCCATCATTTTGATGATCATTTTATAATTAATTTATTTCTTTTCTGCCTTAATAAAACTGCTCTGGGAAAAATGAGTCATTCATTCAGTACATACTTATTAATATTTCTTATTACCAAAGAAATATGTTACTATATTATCATAAAAGTCTTTTTTAGCTTGTGTAAGAGATTCTTAAGACCCATGGTCATTTTTCCTTTATCAATATTTGGTATTTAAACAGATAACAGAGTCTTAACACTAATTCAAGAATGTGTAGCCAAATATTGTTTCTTGTCATCAATAAAATTTTATATAGAACATTATAAAGTTCTGAAAAATATCTGATTACCTATTTGATCAAACTGATTAATTAGATTCTGATTAAAATTGGGTCTTGTTATTTTTTAATGACTTTCATACACATGGTCAGAAAACGACATTGAAAATATTGGTAGACATTGTAAGAGTTATCTATTTCCATGTAAGTATTTAATGCAAAACTTAGAGAATTGGCAGAATAAACATTGTTCTCAAGCATACATGGAATTTATCCAGAACAGATCACACTTAGAACACAAAGAAAGTCTTACAAATCTAAAAATATTGAAATATTTTCTGACTACAAATAAATGAAACTAGAAAACAAGAGTAAAATGAAAATTAAAAGTTTAGTCAGAAATTGGAAATGAAGAAGTAAAATATCTTTGGAGATAATATAATTATATATATATGTATATACCACCTATAAAGATTACATACACATACAAACATGTACACACAAATACACAAATTTAGTAAAATCTCAAGATAGAAAATCAACAAAAAAATCAATTGCATTTCTATATACTAAGAATGAATATTTAAAAAGCAAATTGAGCAAATAATTTCATTTGTAGTAGTATCAAAAACTTGTAATAGTATCAAATAGTATCAAAGATCAAGTTCTTAGGAATTTACTTTGGAAATGAAATAGCTGCAAAGTGAAAACTATGAAACATTGCTTAGAACACATTTAGTTCCCATTGCATGAAGGGTGAGGCCATCTGGGCTCTCTAACATGGTGATATGGCCCTGGGATGTTATCTTTGTTAAAGGAGGGGTAGGCTTCTCCAGTACTAAGCTCTTGTAAGGTTTACTGAGAGGTTGTCTTCTCTAGGGAGGAGTCCATCTCACCCAGACCTGAGGTCCTCTGGAATGTTGGCTTCCAAGGGGGATAGTGACCCTCCTATGTCACTATCCAATTGGAGTACTGGCTGAGAGCTACAGTTAGGGTCAGCTAATATAACTCGGAAGCTTCCTTGAGGACTAAGCTGCATATCTTTTGTCTGATGCTAGTGGAACAAATCATTAAAAGTGCTCCCTGGAGTCATTAAGACACATTCACGACAAGCTGCTTTTTTTTCATCCAAATCACATAAAGATTCTAGGCACATTTATATCCCAGGTTAAGGGGGATCTTATGATTGCTGTTGGGCTTTCCTGGGATTAGCTAGTGAGAACAAAGGCCAAATTGGGAGCTAAGTTCTGATAACCAGAATTATTTTATGTATGGGTAATCATATATGGCCAGTTAACTTATGGCAATATTTGTTGTACAGAAATTAGGATGGGACAAGTGTCACCTAGACATTGCCTCCAGAATCCCCACTGCGTGGAAAGAGATGCAATCCTTCAGCTGCCAGCGCTCTCTAGTGTTCCCAGTTTGCCACTCCATGGTGCAGTTGTAAACTGGAGCTAAATTTTACCAGCACTATGTCTGTGTGAAGACTAGGCCAGGAGGGTTCTACCGGTAATCCTCAATGCCATGCTGAATAAAGCTGCAAGAATCGTTATCAGCATATACAAAACATCAAATTTGATGAACTTGGATTAGGTCCCTTCTGTTTAACTCTTTGTATATTGATTAACTGCTGAAAACAATTCTTTTGTTGAGGAGGCCTTGGCTTATCTTTTCTGTCATGGGTTAAGGTCACCACTTGTAGCTTGTTCTTCATACTCTCATTTTTAAATATGACTTGAATCCATCATGCACAGAGTTTCTTTCCTTTTTTTTTTTTGGATACCCAAACCATGTCACTGCTTGCTCCCAAGGCTATGATTTCTGTTTCCTGTAAGCATGTAGGTGGGTGTAGAGTTTAACTGGCCAGACCTTGGAGCCAATGTATTTGGTGAGAGCAGTCAACACAAGGTGGCTCCTTTTAAAGAGTCCTCACCATTGTCAAGGTTTCCAAAGAAATGGTCTCACACTAGCAAGGTGGGACTCTGGCCTGGGGGGGGTGCTGAGTGGGGAGGGAAACATACTGGACTATCTACCCCAAATTTGGTTGGCAGCATGAAGCAGATGGCAAGAAGATGGAAAAATTGTATCAGACAAGGAAAATAAAGTCAGAGGATAAAATACAAAGGATATTATCTCAGAGGGCAGAAGCTTAAAGGTTACCAGAGATGAACAAAAGTGGAATTGGTGGGAGTGTGTTGGGGGTAGAGGGGTGAATTGTAATTTGTATATGGATTATGAAGGCCCAGGGCCAAGAAATAAGCAAGTGAGGGACTGGAGTAAGAGTTCCATACATTCAGGTACCACTGAGACTAATTTAAGGATGGATTTTTGTTTTGTTTTTACAGGTTATTGTGAGACTCAAAGAAGTCAGCCTTCTGGGGATCTGGATGGAAGTTCCAAAGAATATTATGTTGAAGCCTTCACTATGGAGAGTAAGGTACATATCCTGGTCACTCAATAATGTCTGGTGATCCAGAGGGAACAGAGATGGATTTTGTAAGAAAAGAGTTTACACATTTTGAAGAGGAATTCCAGTAAAGGTCACCAAGAGGAGTCCTGCGTAAATATCATGTGTTTGTGGCAGCATAACTGGAGGCCTCAGTAGAACAGCCCAGTGGATGGTGAGTTTCTGGGTAGCAGTGTTCCCATTGTTTAGTTTGGGAGCAGAGAATGCACTGTCTTCACAATGTGGACTGCCACTGAGGAGAAGGAGGGTATCCCTTGTGTGAAGCCCTTGATGACCCAACGTTATGTGGCGCATTCCACAATCTGATAGGAAGAGCCATGGCCCTGAGGTGTCTGTGCTGGGTGTGGTGTAGAGGCTTTAGTCAGGAAGTCTGCAATATTCTTGAAATGGCTTCTAGCCATTAGTGTAATGGAGCTGTGAATAACAATGTAAGGAATTAGTGAATCTGCAGAATTATTTCCATATCTGGGTGCCCCAGATGGGCTGTGCCACCTGAGAAATTGTCTGTTAGTCATTGGCCACACCAAACTGCAATGCAATTGGCAACAGTCCAGGAATCTGTGAAAATGTTGATCTGTAAAAGGTCCTTTTCTGTAGCCTCCTTGAGGCCTGGTGAACTTCCACAAGTTCCTCTGGGTTGGGTTCAGCAGAAAGAACCTTCCTTTGCTGGTGAGATGCATGAGGCCTGGTAGGAATTCCAGCGAGCTGCATTGCGTACAATGGTGGCTTTGCCATCAGTGATGACGAACACTGACTCCCTTTCCATCTCAGACAGTTGGTCCCAAGGGGCTCCCCAAGTAGCCAGAGGAGGAGGAAGCAGGGGCGCTGCAATCACTTCCTGATGGCTCTTGGGCAAGGGGCTGAGCATGGGGGAAGCCACATCCTCCTGTAACTTGGAAAGACCTTTGATGCCAGGTTCAGCCCTCTCCTGAAGGTACAATTTCCATTTTACCAAGGAGGCATCAGTGGCCGTGCCGAGCTTCCGCTGGGAGGCATCTCTAACCCAGAACATTGTAGGAACTTGGGTATCATGTGGGCCACTTATGGCCTTGATCATGAAAAGAGCCCAAGAGGATGCCAAAGCTGGCGCTCAAAGGAAGTAAATGGGGATGTTCTGGAGTAATCAGTCCAAAACCCCATGAAAAGTAAGTGGACTCTTTTGGTCTGGACATCCCAAGAGGCAGAGTCAGGTGTGACCAAGGACTTGGAACAGAGCCAGGGGGACTAAAGGTGAGGCTTTCTGGACATAGCAAGCCTGCTGGGCAGCTTCCAGAATGTGACACTGGACTGAGTACCAGTGGAAGGTGGCAGATTCACACGATTGTCTGTATAGGTGAAGAGTTATTGAGAGGTGAGGGATTGCCTCCAGAATCAGAAAAGATGTGTGTTGTCTCTGTCTGACTATAATGGGTGTTAAGTGATAAATAGTTGATATTTGACTGTTGGGGGGATTTCTTAACCTTTAGTTGACTAGATGATACCCACAAACTTGACAAATGATGCTGGGGATCTTGTGAGGATTGATTGCCAAGACATGTTTGTGTCTGTGTAGAAAGAAGTTTGCAAGTCCTCCAAAATTGCTTCCTTTCTCAAAGGGACCCCTCAGTTTAATATCATCAATATATCCCCTAAATAGCATTTTTAAGGTAATTAAACCCAGGTCGTTGAGGTTATGTGCAATTGCAGGCTTGTTCAAATACCCACTGGGAGTTCCTTAAATATATGTTGAGTATCTTCAAAAACAAAAGCAACATGAGCCTGGGATTCTGCCATGAAAGGAAAAGAATAGAACACATTAGTTGGGTCAATGAGCATGAAGGACTCTCCTTGGGCCCCTTGTGTCCTCCATCAATTTTAGGAATTGGAACCTAAATCTAGGGAAACTTAATATTAGGTTTCAATAGTCTATGCTGAGAGGCCATTCATTAGTGAGTGGCTTAAGTCCTGGCCAAATGGAGCTATTCAAAAAGATGACTGTGGATTTAATAACTCCCATCTCAGACATATTATTAATGACAGGACAAAGGCCTTCAGTGCCCTGTTTTGGGTTTACATTAGGGAGTGTATACTGTATTTATAGGAAGACAATCAACAGGCATTCATTTGGCAGGTGCCACCAGGAAGATGAAGAACTTGGACTTGTTCTACGTGGCATGGCATGGTGTCAGTGCGCCTATGCCTATAACAGGGAGAGAAAGAGGGGGGCAAGGGAGAAGAGAGACACCACCAGAGATGCCATTTGAGGTAAATGGTCTCAACTGTTACATCTGAAAGGTTTATATACTTTTGATTATTTAACTTGCAACACCTTATAGGTAGAAGAGATTTCCTTTTGGAATTTTGGAGGGACTGCCTGAAATGAGTACGGCTTGGGACCCCAGGTCTAATAGTCAGAAAATACTATGCAAGTCATTGCCCCAGTGGATCACCAGGGTAGTGGAAAGTTGTCCCTGGAAGTGGAAAAGACTTGAGAAACCACCATATTCTAGAGAGGGGCTTAGTGGCTGCTAGGAGATTAGGAAACGGTCCGTGGGTATCAGGCACTAGGTTGGGGCCAAAGGAATTAGACTGTGGCTACGTGGCAAGAGGATGGACCAGAAGAAACAGGATATTGCTGGAGAATGCAAGTTTCATGGCTTGGAATTTAGAGCCAGACACACTCCAGAGATTAAGCAGCCAGTGACCCTGAGTTTTCATATCTCCCAGTAAAGGTTTGCCTATTTCCATAAGGGAAATAATCAGGTCAGAATTGTTTGAGATTTTGGGAAACCCTTTGTTTGAGCAAGACCCTTGAGGGGCGTTAGGAGCAGAGGACATGAGTCTAAAGTATTTGGGTATCTGAATGGGGATCTCCTCCGGGTTTAGCAACCTTGCCAAAGTCATGCAGTGGCTTTTGGATAATTTCAACAGTCCCAGTAACATAGTAACACCTCCCAATATTATGAGGTTGCCTTGTGAAAATAATTCCCTGGACTCAGGGCCAAATGGAACCTCTACATGGTTGTAAATGAAAAGAGGTCATTTGGGTCATTATTGTTATAGAGATGATAAACCCATTGGACCATACCAATTTTGCACAAAGGACAGGCCTCATTTAGTATTTTCCATTGACTGTGAGGTTTTGCAGTCATCACAATGGTGAAACAGTAGGCTCTGTCCTAGGTAATGCATATGCAAGTGAGGAGAAGTAGCAGCCTGGTATAAATACTGGTGATTCTAGGGATCTGGCCTTCTCTTCTCCTCTTCCTTCTTACTAGTCTTTAATAACCCTGCTAGCTTTCCTCTTGGTGCAAAGTTGCCTTGTGAGGGGTGTTTCTTGCCTCTCTTTCATTCAGAGGATCAGGACCTGTGGCCTCTTGGTGAAAACCCAGATAGATCTTTGAGAAAGTTACACATTTTAGGTCTTTACAGATACTGGTCTGTTGACAAATTTTGGCAGCCATGAGTAATAATTCAGAGTCTGTTATTTAAAAAAAACCCACAAGAGTCAACCAGTTCTCTTCTTTTTTTCTTCTGCTCACAGACTTTTACAGCTTAAATTTCAATTAAGATGTAGTTTCGTATCTCAGTCTCTACTTCCTGATTTTCTACTATCACTTTAAACTTTCTGTTGATATGTGGAAATGTGTGGCTGCTGATGTCCTGATAAGCCCTCTACATAGGAAGCTGCTTTTCTTTCCAGAATTGCCTCCACCAGGAGATCTTAGGTCCCTAGATCTCTATAGTGTAATGCCAGAGCCATGGCACTAAGCAACACTAAGTTTCCATAGGGTACCTGCATAGAACAAGGAGCTGCTACACCTCCTTGGTGTTCTGAGAAGGTTCTGCCACCAGCTGTTCAGGACATTTAAATGTACCCATGAATTTTTTAGTAACATTGTGGCAGCGATGGACTCTTAACAACCATTGAATCAGGGGATGAAGAGCAACAGCAGGGAGCGAAGGGGTATCACAGGTCTCTGCTGCACTTTCTCTTTCATGGTGCCCAAGTGTCTCTCACATGCAGTCCTGGCACAGTCCATCAACTCAGTAGATGCCAATCCACATATTCAGTAGATTTGTTGTAACCTTTCCTCGTGCCCTTATCCCAGAGCCTCTCCTTGGGTGGATTATAGCCTTGTGATCAATTCTGTCCTTGTTTGCTCTCCTAGGCTGAAGGTATGGGGGCTCCTCACATAAAATAATAGTCAATTATGGCTTTTACAACTAAAGATAATATATGGTCCAATCATGTCCTTAGATCAGATGAACTTGATTGTGTTACCTGGAAAAAACATTGAATTCTCATGGCAGCAGTGATATTTGGGGATGGATATTTCAACACATAGCAGGGTGCAATGCACATAGCAGTGTAACAGATCTCTAGCAAGCAGTGTTCCCTTCCTACGTGATGTTATCCACCAGGGAGAGTCAGTGTAATCCAGTCATGCCTGAAAAGCATTCCCTTGGTAAATTGCAAAGGAAGTCTTGCAATGCTGGAATTGTTTGGGGTGGATCTTAGCCTTTCTATAGTAAGGCTATCCTAAAAGTGCCTGGGACACTCATCCATCCCCCCCATACTACTGACAAGCTCCCACAGGCATTTCCCTACTGTGCCAATGTTGTGGCTAGACTGGCTCTTGTGGTTCTTATGATTGTAAGATGAACCTCAACAGCAACCATGAGGTAATTTCAAAAGCACATGATTATAAAAATCAAGTCCTTCAGGCATTGGCCAGAGACAAGTAGCAAGGTCACTGTTAGGTTACTACTGGTGGAGAGAGAAAGAGAAAATCAGAGAGATACAGAGAGAAAGAAACAGATAATAGATCTTCATTTTTTGAGGGGTCAAGGCTGGAGTGCCTCGGATTTTGTGGGTTTAGTTTTTATTGCTTCATTTAAAACTTACAAGCCAGAATTAACATTTGGGAAGGTCAAAGCAAGCAGTCATTCAAAATGTCAATTATCTAGAGTTCTCTAAAAATGGAACTTCATGGGTAGGGAAACCTAGTTCTTGATCTAGTTTTATAGATGATGTAGAGTAAATAAAGTTGGTCAGATTTTACGCCATTGGCCTCTCTGGCTATCACCTGCAAGGCCCTTGATCTTGTTAACTAGAGGGTGCGTGGTTGTGGGGCACATGTGCCTGACTATGGACACCGAAAATGGGTGTGTGCACATGTGCAAGTATATAGACTTGTGCCTTGGAGGGAGGAGATATAAGGGCAGCATTGCTCAGAGGTGGTTATGGAGAAATGACTAGCAGAAGGTGAGCAATGGCCACAAGGGGAGGAAGAAACTTGATTATGGTTATGAAATAAGTCAATCACAAAAAGATTTATACCATATGACTTCACGTACAAAAGTTTAAAATTCTAAATTTGTGCCATCTTTTTGGGCTGGAATTTTTGCTTCAGAGCACTAATGTTCAAAACACAATTTGTGTGATAATACACACCTGAAAAAGTGGTATTCCATATTTCTGAATCATATACAATGTTTTAAATCTCTGCCACCTTAGTAAAAGTAGATAATGAAAATTTTAAAAATAAAAGTAAGTACAACTTAGATAACAGAAAAACAGGCATTTTTCAGGGTAAGTAATTATTTTTTGAATTTTTGATGATACCATTAAGGGAAAATACAAAAATATCACTTTTATCATGTTTATATGTATATATAAATGTGTATATACACATATATACACCCATATATACACAGATTGATATATTGATGCATAGTTGTATATGACCATATATTGATAGATACATACTTGTTTATGTACATATCTTCATATAAGCATGTGCATATATAAACTATGTGTATATATATAAGTATATTTACCCATATATTAATATTATATATTCACACTGATATTATACACACATATACATACATACATCTATTTGCACACATATATCTATAAAAGTAAGCAGAGGGGACCTTATTAATAAAGAATTTATTTTCAGTGCTGGAAGATTATTTCCATTATAATACATAAAGAAATAAATTATGCAGCTTCATTTTTTAAGCATATAAATATAAGTGGTAAGGTGTAAATTAATAAATTGGCAATTTATTGTGTATCTACCTTACGCTGATTATATTATTTTCTTTGAAACAATACACTTCAGGTCTATAGGAACTTTAGTAAACTCAATATACCTGTTCAAGTTTTGAATAACTTCATGAAGGTGGCTTTAAAAATAAATCACCAGTATGAAATTCAGTTGCAGAACATAAAACAATGTTGCCAAGCAACTAATGGAAATCTATTATCCACTTTACAGATTTGAAACAATACAATTTTGGATTTCAGAAAATTTTAAAGAAAAATGTATATGTATGTGTGTTCTTTTTAGTGTCCATAATTCTAGAAAAATCAAATGCTAGATTTGGTCTTTTGCTGTGTTCATAAAAAGAAAAAAAATCAAGTGTGCTTATTATTATCAAAAATTCACATAAATAAGTAAATATCTTAGTTCAGCTTATGAATTTTACTGACTTCATTTCATGTAATGTTGGAGATGTAAGTTCTCGTATCCTGCCATAGAAGCAAATTTTATCCTTAAATTTCATGATTATTTTATTAAGGAATTTTTTTGGTAAATTTTAGAAATTATTTTCATCATTCCTGTGGTTCTTCACCTCAAACTTAGAAAGCAAAAGTAAATGAAATAGAAGTCAAAAGGCAGTCAAAAGTATTAATAAAAACAAAAATTACAAAAATATATTTTGAAAAAAATAGACAAACTTTTAAGCTGAAATCACAAATCAAAGTGAGAGAAAATTTTAGTAAATAGAATCACAAACAAAAGTGAAGTTACAATAGACATCTCAGAAATACAGAGTATCATAAGAATGAATATTTATATGCCAGTAAGTTGAATAACCTAGAAGAAATGAACGCATTCATACATACTTCAGAGACCGAATCAGGAGTAAAGAATCTGAACACATAAAATTTAAGCAATGAAATAGAAACAGTAATCAAAAGTCTCCCCAAAACACAAAATACTAGCTTCAGAACATATATTTGAAAGTTGTAATCCACACCACTAAAGCATAGACAGTGCTGTAAACCAATATATCTTCATACAAAAATATAAAGTGGTTTGTTAAATTCAATAAACAGATTGTATGAACTTCACAATAGGAGTTGAAAATGAATCATTCACCATTGATAATTAGAAGAGAATGACAAGGGGTAAGGTTAAGGATAAGGTAAGATTGGTGTTATGTATACGTTTTATTTTACTATAGTAACAAATCATGGAAAACTCTGTGCCTTAAAACAACACAAATATTTTCTTTACAGTTCAAGTGTCAATGTTCAAAATGAGTTTCACTAGGCTAAAATCTGGGAGTCAGAACTGCTGCACTGAAGGTTCTTGTGGAAATTCTCTATTTTCTTTTTTCCACTTTCTAGAAACATATATTTCTTGACTTATTAACTCCTTTCATTCTCAAAGCCAACAATGGCTGGTTGAGTATTATCACCTCTTGGGGTGGGAATGTTGGAAGCAGTGCAGGATGAGGGAAAGATTACTCAAAGTCCAAGTGGAGCAATGAGAAGCCCAGAGGGGCTACATCAGAAGTAATATGCACCCACATGCAAAGGCAGTCTCCTATTTATTAGCACTGAGTACAAAGGTGGGACCAGTACATAGGGCGTGACCTTGTGGGTGATGGAATTAGGGATGTAAACTAGGGTAAAGAGACCAGGAGCTACTGCCTGGGGGCCTCCATTGTTTCTGCCAGACAAAGCATATTACCTCTATCCTAATATCTGTCTGCTGTTCTCAGCAGATACTGGTTTCCCAGCATGTTCCTCATACCAGGACTTTTGCCTTTGGTCAGAGGCCCCCTGCATGACCGTACACATAGCTGACAAGCAGGAACTCTGGGCAGCGGAGAATAAGGAGGCCTGGGGATTACACAAACATTTACCACCAGTCATTCTGATACTGACACTTTTGCTTCCTTTTTCCATACATAAGGACTCTTGTAATGACATTGGGCACTTTAGAGCAACCTTAACTTGATCTAAAATCTTAATTCTTCCTTTTTTTTTTAAAGATTTATTTATTTATACATACAAGCTGGGGTACAGGCCAGAGGCATGGGAGGGCGGGAGCCTTCACCAGAGACAGAGTGGGGAGCAGAACAGGCAGATCAGAAATACACTGCTGAGGGGAGCAGCAGGCGAGGCAGGAGAGGTCTGCCGCACCATGTGGGATTCTCCCTGGCTGGACATTGAACTAGCATCTCGCGCTGCTGACAGCTCCACAGTGCAGAGCTCAACCTCTGCGCCACCAGGGAGGCCCTAATTCTTCCTTTCCATGTAACCTAACATATTCATAGATTCTAGGGTTTATAATGTGCACATTTTATTTTTGGAATCATCATTCTGTCTATCACAAATGTTGAACTATAAAAACTAGCATTGTTAGACAAAGACCGAAAAAACTGAAAGCATATGTTAAAATATAAGTGCCTTTAAATATCTTGAGAGTGTAAAGAAATTCTGAGTTTTCTATGACTTTTTTCCTACTTATTTCCCCAAGTTTTTCCTATTATTTTCATTTGTTTCTGTCACAATTCCTATGTATAATCTATAAAATCTAAATCCTATTCTTATTGCTTAACTTTGTTCCCCTCATCTTCCCTTGCTGGCCAGTGTTACTGCGTAAAGCAAACTGAAAAAAATACACAAGTTCCCTCTGTGACCACACCAGCACTCCAGTGTAGAACGGTTTGAACTTTGTCAACACTTTGGTCCAAGTTAGTTGATTGCTTTAATTAACTAAATCAGCCAACTCAGATCCCAAACATGAATGGAATCATAACTACCTTCTCATAGGGCCTTATAAAATTTTCTCCAGGAGTGTATTTAAACACATTCGACTTGTATCTGGTTGAAATTTAATATTCAACATAAATGATATCTGTTTTAATTTATAATTTTTATAGAGTCAAGACAAGTGGGGGAAAAAAAAAGAAATGTGTTATAATCACCGTGGGCAATGCAAATTTGATCAATGCTCCACACCTTTGTTGTCTTCCCCAAAGAGTAAAACACTCTAGAAAGAGCAGTCTAAGCAAAATAATTTCAATAAAGTAAAAGGATAAGGATAACTGCATCAAAAATAATAGGCAATTAACTAATGAAAACTCTATTATATCCTTTGCTTACTAATCTCTTTATTTCTATACGAGAACTGACATACTTACATACTTTTATTCTAAAAATACCTTCTTTCATGCACAGTTACATAGAAATTTGGTTATAAATTAGAGTAAGTCAAAATTTATTGCAGTTTTACTTATATCTCCTAACTATAGCCTGTTAAAATTGTCAAACAGTATATTTAGATAAAATAAAAACAAATAATTTGAAGTCTCTTTCTTCTATCAGATGTGAGGCTCTCATAAATATCTTATTTATTTATTATATTAGAACTATCTGTTTCTAGAAAATATGTACTTTTTCACATTTAGTAATAGACCATCAACTGTAGATTTAATCTAGTGGACATTTTAGTATCTGCATGTAACCAGATAATTCCATAATTTAGGTACTAAAGAGAAACGACTGCTTATCTAAGTCAAATCTAACTTAAAGAAGAAAAGCTCTCTACATTGAGCTAAATTTCAAGCCCTACACTTCATTTTCTAAGCCCATCTTTTGCTCCTTATTCAAAATTACCCTTAAAAATGTCATTCTCTTCTTTTTTTCCTTCTTATGTTTATTGTGCTTTAGAGATTCAAATAGCAATGATGAGTCAGAGTTTTTCTCTCATTATGTCTCAAGAATCAGAATAACTGAAATAAAGGTTTATCGTTGCTCAAATGAGTATTTTCAGTTAAGCAGAATGCACAACTTAGTCATTACATTTTCACTTCTCAAAATGAAAGACATCAAAATCTTCCATAATCAAATAATTCATTCTGTTTGAATACTGTCAATCCAATGTCATTGTCAAATCGGTTACCTTATGAGAAGTGGGGGTAGCTCAGAAGATCAAGATATTTTAAGCAGAATATGTTTTTCTAGCTAGGTGGTTCATGACAACAGCCTCTGATGTAATTCAGGTTATATAGTTAATTAAAAACTGAACCTTTTTACATGGAAAAAAGTAGTAGAATATTTTCAGATTGATATATTAGCTGTGCCTTTATGAGAAAGAAGAAAAACTATCATATGTTAAGCAAGGTCCTTTATAAGTATCATCTCACAAATTCCCCCAGCAAAGATGGGATATGTGTTATTATCCCCATTTATATAATAATGAAATTAAGACAAATGTGATACAATGTACTTTCCTATAGCACACAGCTAATTTTAAAACGATGTAGGAATTTTTATACTGGTTCTGAATCCAAAGTCTGTTTTCTATTTTGTACTCTTCTGCCAACATTTATATAGTTAAATTCCACCTCCAGGAATATTAAGTTTATAAATAAGGAGTGAGAAAGCCCACAATTAACATTTCTGATATCTCTAAGAAATATATTTGTAGATAGAAAATATTTACAAGCAGCATAAACACAAAGATAAACCCCAATCACAGCTGTTTATACTGTCTTCTGTGGTCCAACAGACATTGTTTTTATAGAATACAGAAAATTCTATAATTTTTCCCGCCTCACATGGTCCATCAATGAGAGGATCTACTGGCATTAGAGCCACAAAAATCCTTAGCATAAACTTTATGTTTTCCAATTAAATTTCCCTATGTAAATCTGAGTTTGTATTAGAAAAGAGAAAGCAGGTTTAAAAAAAAAAACACACAATTTAGGTATAAATTAGTATCCGATACTGAGACTAGTTAGTACCCAATATGGAGGTACATAATGTTGAAAAAAACTAATGGTTTGGCAGTTATAGAATGTCTTGTGACCAAAGGAAAGACAAACATTCTTGTGTTTGAGTCCAGTTGCTCATTATGTGTGTAGAAAGTAGTGACTAGATAGGACTTGTGGAATTACAGTGATTAACAAAATATTTTAAAACAAGCAATCCTAACTCAGTATTAATGTTCACCAAATTTGCTACCTAAT
The DNA here is from genome assembly GCA_004024925.1 of Scalopus aquaticus. Taxonomy (NCBI): domain Eukaryota; kingdom Metazoa; phylum Chordata; class Mammalia; order Eulipotyphla; family Talpidae; genus Scalopus; species Scalopus aquaticus. The sequence continues at coordinate 95,734 of PVIJ01003429.1, forward strand.
GCATCTTTTTTTTTAAATCTGAGAATCATCTGAGAAGAAAACCCTCTCTGCAGAATAATTCAATTCTTGAATCAAGCACTGTATAGTAAAACATGTTATCAAGTGACTGAAAAGTACAGAGGACAATATTCTTATTATTGGATTAGATCAGAAATTTCATTTGGCATTATTATCTCCAAGAATCTAATAATACTCATGCTTGATGGTAATAGAACACAGTGAGGGAGCAGTAGAGATCAGTAAATTTATTGTCACAGAACTGACCAGCTGAACCACTTGCTAAGAACTTATTTAATAAAATAGAAGAAGACATGACTTACAATATTTTCTGACCTAAAACTTCTTGGCATTCTGAAATCTGTGCAATGAAACAAGCTCGAGAATTAAGTTGTTGCCACACTTTATGAACTTAATATAATCATTCAGAGTAGAATTTATTTTTCTCATTGATCAGAGAAGAAAGAGAGATAGGTGAAAACTTTGTGAATCTCAATTACCCCTTATTCAGATAGTATGCTAAGTTATTGGGAAGTAGTAATTGTTACAGAAGCCTTAAATCACACATATTTAAAGAGACATGAATTGACTTGAATACTATTTTTTCTGTGATATTTTCCTTCCTAAGACAGGTTAAGTCCAATATATTCCTTTAATTTATGGCACAGTTGTCTCACATTGAAGAGTGGATCTGAAGACATTTTAGACTTTCCTTGGGTTTCTCTAGGTCTCTTAGAATTTGGTTATAGATAAAAGGTGAAAATTATCATGTTTTCCCTTGCTGTCCTAGAAGATCCTGATAATTTATGGTTTGTGATGTATAGATGCCAGACAGGAAGATTTGGGAGGAATCACTTTTCATATTGGCTTCCTAGAAGGTACATGCCCTCACAGGTCTCCTGAATTTTACAGCATAAACCTGTGATTTGTAGATAACTGAATGACAATATGATACTAGGGACCCCAGAAAAGGCAGACTTTCTTGTATGCAACTCCGATTGTGCATGATGGATTGTATAAAAATATAAATTTGTTAGATGGTATCTTTGGAATTGAATAATTGCAAAAATGTTTTAATACAGGCAAAGGATGCTTCATAAAATCTTCATAAATTATATTTCCTCCTTTGAGTCAGGTTTGAGACAGAGCAAAATCTCATCTATAATAGGCTGGCAGGTTTATGAGGTAAATTAATTATACTCAGTTTAAACAGACTATTCTCTCCATTTTAAACCAAGGTCCCACAAGACAATGGTTGTAAAAGTGAATTCTGGCGTGACAAATAGGGTAGAAAAATGAAGTTATAATCCAAAAAATATTTTGAATGAACATTCAAATACTTAACAGCTATGTGGCTTTTGTCAATTTACTTGTTTCTCTAAACCTCAGTTTCCTCATGCAGAGGATTAGAAAGTACTGTTTTTCTTATATATTTTCAATGAGAACTAAACTTGATAACTACAGAAAATAATTGGTTCAGAATACTTATCCAATAAATATTTGTCTTGAGTGAGAACCAGCTTAAACCAGTTTGATCCACTTAGAACCAAACAAAACAGTTTTTTACCAGTTTGAACCAGTCAGAACTGGTTTGAACCACTCAGAACTTTTTTTTTTTTAACCTGTTTGAAGTGGCCAGCGCTGGTTTGAACAAGTCTGAATTGCTCAGAATTAGTTTGAGCTAGTCAGAACCAGTTTTTGCCTTACTGAACAAGTGAGAATTGGTCTGAACCAGTCAGAAACAGTTTGAACTACTCAGAGCCATTTTTACTCCATTTCAAGTAGTCAGGCCGGTTTGATTCAGTCTGAACTGCTCAAAACCAGTTTGAACTGGTAAGAAATTATATTTTTCTCTTCAAACAAGTTTGAACTGCTTTGGAGCAGTCAGAACTTGTTTGAGCTTCACAAAGACAATTTGAAATGGGCAAGATCATATTTTGTCAATTTGAACTGTCTTCAACCTGTGTGAACCAGGTAGAATCACCCATAATCATATTTTTAGTTCTTTGAACTGGTCAAAGCAGGTTTAAGCTAGAGTGAACTGCTAATAATTAGTTTAAATGAGTCAGAACCAGTTGGCTCCAAGTTAAAACTCATTTGAACTGGTTTGTACTCGTGAGAACCAGTTTGATCTCCTCTGAACCTGACAAAACCATATTTTGACAGTTTGAACTGGTTGGAACCAGTCAGGACAGGTTTGAACCAGTCAGAGAAATTAAGAACATATTTGAACTGGTCAGAACCTTTTTTTCTTTATCATTTTGAACTGTTCGGAGCTGACTTGATCTGTTATCAAGTGCACACAAACAGTTTGACCCAGTCAGAACCAGTTTGATACAGTTTGATACAGTTAAAAGTGGTTTGAACCACTTTGATCCACTCAGAACACATTTGAAATGGTCAGAACCAGGGAGAGCAAGTTTGAGCCACGAGGCACTATTTTTTAACATGGTTGAACAATTCTGAATGAGTTGGAACCTCACAATTTTTTTTTAATCCATTTGAACCTGACAGAACCAGCTTTAACCTGTTTGAAATAGTCAGAACTGGTTTGAAGCAGAAAGGATTTGAATTGCTTAGAACCAGTTTTCTGGTTTGAACCAGAAAAACACTTTAAAGGTTTGAACCGGTCAGAACTGGCTTTAATGTATCTGAACCTTTCAGAAATCAATCGAACCACTCAGAACAGGTTTGAACTGCTCAGAACTGGATTTTTGACTATTTGAATTGGTCAAAACAGGTTGAGCTGATCTGAACTGCTCTTAATTTGTTTAATCTGCATAAAACAGAACTTTTTGCCAGATTGAACCAGACAAAGCTGGTTTTGACTTATGAGAACCAGTTAGAACCACTTTTACCCAGTGAGAACAGGTTTGGACCTGTGTGAAATGTTCAGAACTGGTTTGACCACTCAGAACTACTTTTTATCTATTTAAATTGATTAAACCATGTTTGAACTGGCGAACTTCTCAGAACTGGTTTTAACTGGGTCAAAGCAGCTTTGACCTAGTTAAAACTGGTTTGAACCAATTTGAACCAGTTTCAATCAGCCGAATCTGCTCTGAATTGTTTTGAACCAGACAAACCTAGCTTTTTGCCTGTTTGAGCTGATCAGATCCACTTTGAGCCACTTAGAACTGGTTTCAACTACTCAGAACCTGTTTGAACTGGGCAAAATAGTTTTTTCACCAATTTGAACTGGTCAGAACTGGTTTGAACTGGGTGAACCACTTAGAAGCAGTTTTTAACTGTTTGAACCTGTCAGAACCTGTTTGAAATGATTTGAACTGCTCAGAACCAGTTTGAACTGACTTGAACTGCTCAGAATATTTTTATTTTTACCCATTAGAGGACCACCATAGTCTGTTGTGCTCTCCCCAAACACCAACTCAATAGTATTTGTTAAAGAAGCTTTAACATATGTGGGTGCTTGAATTCATGAATGTGGAACCCTATTAGCAATGATGTGGACACTCAAGACCAATTCAATTTATTGGGTGTCAACCATATGAGTTACATATAATAAGCAAGTTGGAGAAATGGTTGATTTTTATGAATTCTATGTTAATTTTGAAAATGATTACAGTTGAAAACATGATTTTAAGTAAGTTTAAAGTAGGAAATAAGAGATTTTAAATAAGTTTAAAGTAGGAAATGAGAATTTCTTTAATAAAAGAATGGGGAGAAGTAGGGGAGAAAGAAGTGGTGATAGATTGAGATAATAAATTTCAGGTAGAATTTTGAGATTCACCCACAATATCAAGAGTATTGGGCAAAATAATTCAAAACCAGGTTGGGGTGACAGGCTGGAGTCATTATAAAACACCTTGATGGGTAAATATATAGACAAAAATTATGTCCTGAACTCTGCTTCCTGTGAACATGAAGCAATTTAATACCTACTTAAATCCTCTTCCACTAGGCTTCAGAAGACTCTTTGTGTCTCTCAAGCCTCCACTTAGTATCCTATCAGTCAAGAAAGCATAGACTCAGGATAGTTCTGATAGATTAATGAACAGATATTAATTGAAAGAGAAAATTCTCCTTCAGATGAAAACTATATGTATTTTGATAAGATTGCATCTTATTTAAATAGTTCTATGATCATAACCTGTTCTACTCAAATACCCCCAAACAGTAATTCTACATTTTAATTAATTGAATTTAAATATCAATCCCTTGGCTGTATTAACCACATTTTCAGTGTGCCTACTGTCTACTGCATAAAATAATTTAGATTATATGATATTTCCATCTTTAGAGAAAATTCTACTGTATAGGAATGAATCTAATAACTATTCTTATGAATGTAGATGTGACCTATTATGCTCTTAGGTAATTCTTTATTAACTTATTTATACATTTGTGAAAAGTTTGACCAACCTGTCCCAGTTTTCTTGGGATTTCCTGTTATTCAGGGAAAGGACATATTTTCTTAGTTCTCGTGGAGAATTTACACTGGGAATTTGACAGTGATTAATTGTTGAATATGTCTTTGTCTGCTTTCATGCTGGTTTACTTCCTAACACTAAGAGCTTACATTGATTTCCTACCTAGTAGCATGATATTTCATCTTGTTTATGTAATACTTAATTTCTCTACACTGCATGAGAATTAAAAGTTTTCCTTTTGATATTGTGTCTGGGATAGTCTGAGTGTTGCCAGAATGTTTTATTTTTATGAAAGGAAGGCTTTGGAATTTTCATTTGGTGTTATCACCACAGAATTTTTTTCAATCTTTCTTGTGTCCACTCATTTTTTTTTTTTTTTTACCTCATTTGATGTGACAGGGAAAAATCTTTTATACTGTACCATTGAAGTGGGTGATTTCACAATAATTCTATTTTTTTTTCACTTTGATGACAGACAGGACTTTCCTTTATATTTCCAATAGCACCTAAGGTGTTCAAATCCTTATTCCCTATATTCTTGGAGATAAAGAAGATTTTCAGATGTCTTAAATAACCAAAAGTGAGCTACTTATTTGAAAGGAATGGGTAATGGCTGAGAAGTATCTGGTAATACAGACTAACCACTGAAAATAGGAGCTTTCATTATTTAAAGTAGACTAGGTTTCTAGAAAATAATACTACATCCAAAATGACTTAATAGGATACATTACATCTCTTGTTCTTATTACTCTTTTAGAGATCTTTAGTTCTACAAGAGTTGGAATGGGACTGGAGTTTAGCATTCAACTCATTCAGGTATTCAAGCTCTGCCATCATCAATTATTTTTCAAGGCCAGCATGGTTATTTTGGTTTCCTATTGCAATAAAAAAAAAAGTGGCTTCAAAAAAGAAACTCAAAACATGTTCACAATTTACCAGTTTCTCTGGATTCACCTGAAAGATCTTTGGCTGGTCTCATCCGAGCTCATGCATGTGATGGCCAATATCTGAGGTCTCATTGTGATTTTCACTCACCCGTCCATCAGTTAACATCGTATAGCTCTCTAAAAATGCATCAGGCATATGAATGGCTACATTATATGTCTCAAAGCTCAGATCAAATTGTTGGGACAGTTAGAAGCTTGCCAGGAATATATTTTTCTCCACATTATATTTCTAACAAACTAGATGAAACTGTATGTGGTTGTTCAGTGTCCCAAGAGGATAAAAGTTGAAGCTATCAGGATTCCTAGAGGATCAACCTTGAAGTGAAACAAATACCACTACAACTGATTTTTAATTCATATAACCTGAAAAGATTGTCATCCTAGTGGAAAGAGAGGCAAGGAATTTGTGGCCAAATTTAATGCCTAAATGCAACCACCTCTACCAGTTAATTGAAGGAAGTAAAACCATGGAAAGAGCATGGGAAGCTTTAATAAGTAGGCTTGGAATTGGCATACACTAGTTCTATCCATTATCTATGTATATTGCAAAAAGGGACACAAATTCTTCCCATCTTTGTCTGCTTGCTCCTTTGCAATGGACTTACCAGTTTCCTCCATTATAATGGCAATGTGCTCTCTTTCAAACACCATTACAATGTCGAATTTGGTTGGACTTTGGTACTGGAAATGTTTCTTTCTTTTTTTTTAATCAAAGGACAGAGGCAGGAACCTGAAAAATGTTAAACTTTGGTGTTTATATTCTCTTGTTGTTCTTGAAAACTTTTGCTTCCACTGCAATGTGAAGTTCAAGACATTCTGCTGGATGAGAAGAGACATATTGCTCAGAATTCTCTATTGTCGTATTTGACAGCTAAACGACCTCCAGAAGTAAATTCACAGATATGTGAATAAATCAAACAAAATAAAGAAATATTTCCAGTTGATCACTGCCCACAGTGTTAATTGCTAAAATGATAAATTAAATAACACACTGAATCTGGGAGTGCATTTTATAGCAAAAGCTAATATTCTATTTAGAACTCAGTCCCACTTAAATACAAGTGAAAATTGAAGTGTGTATCTGACCCATGTTCCAAGGACAAAAAGAAATTGAATTTTGATGGGGTTAGTAGCCTACTACAATGCAAAGCCTCTGTTCACTAAATAGCAATTTGTACCCCTCTTTCATGCACTCACATGAAATTCATTCAGCTTCCTCCATCAGTTAACTGCATTCACGTCAAGAGTCCAAGTTTCCTAGTATTAAAAATGTTTTTTCTAATCTTCCCTGTATGTGGTTTCCTTCATAGTGAGCCAACTCATAAAATAAAAATACAAATTATCTCCTTAAAATTTTTCTACTTCCAATATCTAATAGTAGAACAAAGAGTGATGACACATAATAAAATTTACTATTCATAAAAGTAATCAAAGTAATCACATGCAGTCATTTATCCACCAATGGGATATAATTCTGCTGGAAAAACATTGTGTAACCCATCATGGGAGAGATTCTTTTATTATACCCTGGGTCTTCTTGCTACTGAAACTTGCTTGTCCATGCTATCTGGCCACTAGGTGCATCCTCTGGATGGTTCCCTCTCATCCATTGTTGGTACACTCACATTGACATGGTCATTAGGAAATACAATATGTGCCAGGTTATTCACTGCAGCAAAGGGCCACAAATACAGATAGCGTGTATAAATTACTTAACTTTAGAGATATAATAAGAGAAGCAACCTAAGGATCTCATGAGTATTCATGAGGGAAGGAGAAAGTACAGAACATAGACCCTTAGACCTAGTAATTTCTCTCAAACACCATTAATTATCTTATATTTTTTCTCACATTTGATTTAGGCTAAGCCTCGATATATCTCTAGGGCAGGTACATGTTTTCTTTGTGCATAGAAGTTTTCAATGATTCCTTGAGCCTAGCTTGAGTCATATCTTAAGGATATTATCACCAAGGTACAAAATAATTATCAAGCTCCCCTTCCCTCTTCAACTGTATCAGACTTCAAGTGGCTAATTAACATGCCCTAGAGTAATAAATGGTGCTGAAATCTGAATATTGATCCAAATGACTCCAAATCTAAACATATTTCAATTTCCTTTAAATGGCTTCAAGTAAGCCATGAAACTATGAGATTTGCTAGTGTGTGTTTCCCCAGGCCACAGAAGACTGATCAAGATTGCCAACATCAAGCACATGTTTTAAGTACACTATTCAAAGAGGCCTATCAAGAGAAATAAATATACACAACTATCCAGAAAGAATCACACTTTATTTTTAATTAATAATTGAAAGGCAGATTCAGGAAATAATTCTAAATGTTATCATTATCCATGATATAACTCCATTTTTGCAAAGTAGTTGCCAATACATTTATTTGTGGTAATTACATTTCTATTATCTTAGAGAAAAACACCAGAACTGAGTATTATAGCTAGACTTTATTAGCATTTTAATCTGATGTGTATATTAATATTTACCAATAGCAGCTATGCTGTTATAAATAGCCTGTTAGAGGCATATGTATAATTCCAATAGCTGATGTAACTATTGGGGAATTAGAAAAAAAATTGAAAATTTTATGAAGTTTTAAATATTTGCATTTTTATTTTTGGATATTTGATAAAAGTGGATATCATTATACTATATATTAACATCAATGACTCAGCAATATCCAGGCAATGGATGACTCCTTATTTTGTGTTTGCAATTCAATTACATCATCACTCTAATAGGAGTTTTCGGAACAAAAACTATAGGTTAGCATCTCTTTCTCGTATGTATTCCTTAGGAATTTGTTCTAACCTAAGAAAAGCAAAAATAACTCATTCAGGTCTTATATATTATTGCAAGTATTATAGAAATGACTCTATTTGAATCTCAAGGATTTATTTTACTTGGGTTAGAATCTATTTTCTTTTTTAAAAAAATAGGATTTATTTTATTTATTTATGCATACAAGAACTGGGCATAGGTCAGAAGTGCAGGAGGTGAGAGGATTCACCAGAGACAGAGTGGTGAGCAGAACAGGTGGATCTACTGAAATACACTGCTGAGGGGAGCAGTGGACGAGACAGGAAAGGTCTGCTGTGCCATATGTGGGTCAGCTCCCTGGCCAGGAATCATACCCATGTTGCAGTGGCTAGTGATGGCTTGATAGCCTGAGATTTTAACCCCTGTGCCACCAGTGAGGGCCCAGATCCTATTTTCTTAAATTTCATGTTTTCTAGCAAAAAAAAAAAAAACAATTCAAAGAAATATCTAATCTCAGATTAAATCAATACATTGAACATTTTTATTAATATTCAATATATAAAAACCTTGATATTTTATATTTGTATATTACAGTTTATGTTAGCAACTGTGATTTCACAATATCATGTGAGGAGATTTAAGAATTAATTTTATAAATCCATATGCATAAATATAAAGTTCCCCATTGAAGTCATATTTATGTTACTTTCACTTCTAGATGACATGAAATTTCTTTCCACTAGAACTGAATTTTAAACAGGAATTTTCAGTGGGCTGTCATGTGGCCTGGCAGTATGGGTGTATATAAGTGATTATGTAAGAAAAAAGAACGTACAAATCCTACTTTTCACACTGAGTAGCTGCATACTTGGACAAGTGGTTTAATTTTTCTAAGTCTCAGTATCCTCATGTGGTAGTAATTTTGACTTTAAAGAGCTGGTGTAAGGATTTAGTGAGTAAGCCCATATTTTAGTGCCTGGGACCAGAAAGCACTAAATGAGCATATTTTCGTATTTACATTTGGATGGATGGATTTATATTTTAAATGAGGAAATTTTACTGGACTGAAATAAAGAAAATAATAAATGGTCTCCTTAAACATTTGATACTGAATTAATTCGTACAACAGAATTATTCTGTATTCTAACTCAATGAAATAAATTACATCTTAGTTCAATGGTAAAAGAAATTCTTATTCATTTCCGGCTTGATAGCATCACATAAATTATATAAAAGTATTTTAGGGCTTACAAATGACCACAAAATCTGAGAACATTTCATAATTATGGATAAAAATTTAAGTATATGTGAACCGAAACCTGAAGCTTTTCACTGGCCAGAGGTCAATGAATAACAAATGTCCCCCCAAGAGAGGTATTCTCTGATTTTTTTTTTCTGTTCTCCAAACTATTATTCCTAGCTGTTTAATGCAGAACAGAGAACAGTGACTCCTTTTGCAGATGAGTGGGACAATTTATATATCTGAAAGGTTAATGTTGCCATTCTCCTGGAATCTGCCTCTGCTTAGCCCTGAGCATTCGTGTCTACATTTTCTTTACTATTCCTAGATTACTATTGTTATCTGTGTCAAGGATTTGGAAGTCACAGAATGAAGTATTTTCCTTTTAAAACAAGAAGTCATTGCTTTCTTTTATATTAGACTTCATTCATCGTGAACATAAAAGAAAAAAGCAAAAATTAAGGTCCCTGATTTTTGCGTTGAAGAACTATCGTACCAATGATTTATATCATGGTATTATTATTAGAAAGATATCAGATGATGCCTGTGAAGTAATATAGAATAATTTAGTCTTTTTCAATTTACTGCTAGATGAGGGTGATGTTCTGAAGTACAATAAAGATTAAATAGTATAGATTACACATCCCCATTTGTTAAGCTCCTTTTCTAACTTCTTTAAGTTGTAGCAAGAGAAAAAATAATATTCACAGGAAATAACAGCAAAACCTTTACTAAGAGTCTAGTGCTGACAAATTCTTGGTGTTAGCTGGTGCTATTTACACTGTGCCTGAGTAACAGATCCTATTGGTTGATACTCTCTCCTACACTTATTAGCTTGTATAGTTCATATCCACTTGGCAAGTTATATTATGGATAATTCTGCCATTACAGTTTGGCGACTTGAATAAATATATCCACATTAATTCCCGTTGAAATGAGAAAGTTTACCCTGTATGTTAGATTTCAATAAGACTAAATGCCATATCTTCCAAAGATATATGATTTTAAACTGGTAAGAGATGCAAAATTGGCATTGGGAATAAAATAAGTAGCTTTTATGTCAAGGTTGTCAAACCAATTGTTTTGCCAGTTCTTGGCTGTAATTCTTTATACCAGATGGCTTTGTTTTTTAGATGCTGTTAATATAGTAGATAAGTATTCCCTTTCTGTATTTTTTTGTATCTTATCCTATGATGTATCTTGTCCAAATTTCTGAAGAAATGGGGATAATTAATTTGCTTTTGTTAAGAGTTCTTAGTTAATTTTGTAATAATTAAATTGTATTATAATGCTCTTCAATTGAACCATAAATTTAATTTTTTCATTTCTATAGTGGTGTATTTGTCACTTCTGATGTGCCGGTCTATGTGAATATAAAAACAGAATTACATATTCCCAAGTTACAAAGTTTTTGTACACAGAATTTAGTAATTACAATACATGTAATAGGGCTTCCCTGGTGGCACAGAGATTAAGCGCTGCACTGTGGAGCTGTTGGCAGTGGTGACGTGAGTTCGACACCCTGCCAGGGAGATTCCTACATGGCGTGGCAGACCTCTCCTGCCTCGCCCGCTGCTCTCCTCAGCAGTTTATTTCCGTCAATCTGCCTGTTCTGCTCCCAACTCTGTCTCTGGTGAACCCTCTGGCCACCCCACACCTCTGGCCTGTACCCCAGCTTGTATGCATAAATAAATAAATCTTTTTAAAAAGACGTAATAATTGATATTTTGGATCGCTGTACTGGATTTAATACAAGTATAGAAGAGCAAGAAACTATAATGAGGAATGGAATAATGAAGAAAGGCCTCACTGGAGGGAGCTTAATTTGAGATCTGAAGGATGGAGATGTTTGACCATCTAGAGTGTGAGAGGGTGATGGAAGAAAGGAAGAATTACAAATATTAGTGAATTAGTGACTACTCACATTAGTATTATTTGGAGGAGTTCCTCCATTCAGATTTTGATTTTCCCAAATTATGTTTATTGAGGTAAAGTAGGTTTATATATCTGCTCTGAGAGTTATAAGTTCAAACTTCTACCTGTATACACTTTCACACCCTGCCCCCATCAGTGCTCCAACAAATCTGTTTGCATTGTGTGAGTTATTTGTAGACTTTAAATGATACCCCATATCAAATGTATGATGTACAAGTGTTTTCTCCCATTAAATAAAGTATCTTTTCATTTAATGATAGTTTCTTTCATTATGCAGACATTCTTAGTTTGATACAGTTCCTGTTTTTATAGCATTTTGAAGATGGAAAATAAATCAAATGAATGCTGAAATGATCATAAGTGGTAAATATAACACATTGGGCAAAAATAAAACAATTGTCTAGAAAAATTAAATCTTATAATTGAACTGGTTTTTGAAGTGTCTATAGAAAATTGCATGTTTATGATGGCTATTGGGAAAGAGAGTAACAAGAAGAGACAAACACAAACACAATGGGAAGAAATATGACTCAGAGAGATAATATGGTTATTTGAACTAGAAAAGGAAAAGTACCTCAAGACTGTTGCAAAGCTCTCCAAAACCCATTTCTGGTCCTCTACAATTATAATTTGTTGTTGTTGTTGTTGTTTGGTAGAAAATAGAGAAAGCACATAAAGCAAAGTATTATAGAACAGAAAGCTCTCCAACAAGTCCAAACTTTAAAAACTTTAATGAAATGTATTATGGATGTAGATAAGAAAACATAACCAAAGACAAATATATAAATGAAAAGCACAAGTTTCAGAAAACTACAACTACGGTTTAGAAGTTTAAGAAGTTCTGTCTTCTATGAAGTAACTTTAATCTGAGTTCAGACAACAAAATATGCAAAAAATAATAGACCTCTTCAGAATAATATTCCACAGCTAATGGATAACAAAGAGAAGATAGAGCCACTGTTCAATAATAATGTGTCAGTTGTTATCTCAAAAGAGAATATGGGCTATTAAAAGAAGTCTTAGAAGTGAAATAGTTGTGAAAAGAACATCAATGTTGTACAGTTATGATTCCATACCCTGAATTGTTTATATTCTAAAAATGAGTGGAAATGTAAAATGATATTTTTAAATATCATATTCTTAATAAGTTTGTCAATTTCTGTAATGGCATTCCATAATAAATATACAAAGAAGAAACTGCAGACCAAGCCTTAGTGTAGTAAGTGATTAAATAAATTTAATATGGCACCATCACAAATTATTAAACCATGATCTGAATCAGGGTTATTTTATGATTCTCTGAGAGTCAAATTTCTTGACTCTAGCCCATTTTGCTTGATTATGCTCAACATCAAGCCAAGTTGCTAAAATTTGTGGTTTCAACAGATTTAGCTATTTTGTGTTTATATTCAGGAAGCCCTTCTTACGTTGGAAGGTATCATTAACATCTGACATGTTTGTATAGAATAATTTTCCTTGTAGTTTGAATTGTATTTCTGGACTTCTTGTAAAAAGCAACAGTTTTTCATGTGAAAAAAAAAAAGTAGTGACAACCATAAAGTAATTGTGCGTGTGTGTGTGCACGCATGTGTGTGTGTGTGTGTGTAAAGAACTGGGTTATAGGGCAGAGGTGTGGGGGTTGGGGGAGGTGGTGAGAGGATACACAAGGGACAGAGTGGAGAGCAGAACTGGTAGATTTTTTACTGAAATACACTGCTAGGGGAGCAGTGTGTGAGACAGGGCAGGTCTGCTGCACCATATGTGGGTCAGCTCCCTGGCTGAGGATCGAGCTCAGGCCATAGTGGTGATAGACCTGAGACTTAAACTCTAGGCCACCAAGGAGCCCACTAAAGTGATGGTTGATTAACTGTGATTCTTTCAATAAAAATATATTTATCATCATCTCTGAGGGTCCATATATATTCTGTGCAACAATTAAATTTAACATTGCAATTTTCCTTTACTTTCAAGTTCCTTCCTGCTATTACCTATCCCTTATAATTGTTCAATTGTGTTTTCATTATACAAATTTTGAGACAGAAAAGAAATCTAAATGAGTGTCAAGATGATTGTAAGTGGAAAATTAACTGGACAAGAACAAAACTATCTAGAAAAATTAGACTTTACAGTTGATTGGTTTTTGAGGTGTCTATAGAAAACCTGCATACTTATTGTACCATTGGTCTTCATATTTCATATAATTCTTAGGTTATACATGGACAGTTAATATTTTTCTGAGCACCAAACATAAATACAGTCTGAAACTAAATTGTTAGAAAACAACCCTACAAACAAATATGACCCTAAAAGCAGAAAGAGCTATACTTATATCCAATAAAAATAAAATTACAGCTAAAAAAGGTAACAAGAGATGGAAATGCACATAATATGATTAAGGGACTAATACATGAGGAATACATAGCATTAATGGGTATATATGTGCCAATAAAGGATCACCAAAATAAAGTCAACTCTAATAAACGTATGTGGTAAAAGTAATATTTTATTATAAAAATTAAGACTCTATTGCTCTTGTATAGGCAACTATACTTTTTCAAACGTGTCTAAGTAATTTTAGTTACACATGAATCAGGTTCCTAATCTGTTGGGATGGTTAAGAAATTTTGAAATATCTCAATTACCTGAACTCACAACATTTCATGTCCTTACCCATAAAAGAACCCAACTGCATCTAACAATAGTTTTACCGTCCCTGTCCATGGTGTTTGTTGTTAACATAACTACATAATGAAAGAATAAATTCACTGAACTATTCTTTAGCAATAGTTACTTTAATATAAGCATAACATAAATTAAGAAAATTCTTTTCAGTTTTCTTTATTGATATTAAGCTACTTTTTTTTTACAATACTGAACCAACTGTTTTACCAGTTTATATAATGAATTCTGACGCAAAATTTTCCATTGTCAGTAAAAATATCATAATTTAAAACCATAGCTATCACAAATAATACCAATCTAATCTGAGACCTGAAATGAATATAAGAGAATAGAAATCAAAAAGTATGCGATAATCTCCCAGAATGAACTTTTGGTAATATTTTTAGAATATTTGTCTTCAGTATTCTACTAAAGTGGTTTCTGGGTCAACACCTTTTTATTTAATTAAAAGATACTGAGTGATTAAAAAAAATACTAGAAAAGTCTTATACTGCTCTTGTTAGTTTTCCTATCAAATAAAAAATAGTTTGTGATCAACATTGGATTATTTTTCTAATAATCTACTTGTTAGTTCTGATATTTTAAAAGAAAAAATAACTGTAAACACTTTCAGAAAAAGTTGCCAAGGAAGTCTGAATTAATGTTCAATCAGAAAAGATAATTGCATTTTTTTTAGTTTAGAATTAACTGTTCGAATTTAAGAAACAATCTGAGAGCACAGAGCGAAAAGAATAATGGCTGAAAACTTGGTTTGAAAATGACTGTCGATCATTTATCCTTCTAAAGACCTGCTGAAAGGATACTTGTAAATTAACGAAAAGGGGGGGTGGGGAGGGAGGCCTTAGGTATCAATGGCCATCATTAAATCAGACAAAATATTTTGGCTAAAGTAATGCAGATAGAAGAGTAAAGACTGACTTAAAAATGTGAAGAAAAGTATAATTTGATTTCAGAGAAGGAAAGAGAGTGAACTTAGTCAATTTGGTCCACAAAACCTCTTTAGAACTTAAGCTTTTACACACACCTGGCCCACAGAGAGTAAAGGTAAGACAGGGGTTTGAAAGTAGAAAGATTGGTTGAAGCTTTTTTTTATGAGGAACAGCGGGGAAGTGAAGTCCACTGTGGGAAATGCTGTGTGCAGCTTTACTGCTTTATGCAGCCAAGCAACTCGTGACCCTCCCCCCCCACCCAACTCACTGCCCGCCAGACGGCACCGGCCAGTTCTCTAAGGAATATGATGCGTCCACCCTACCAGTTTCAGCACAAGTTTAGGAGACATGAGACTGAGAAATGGGGGTTCAGAGAGGATTTCCAAGTAACTCTCTCTCTCTCTCTCTCTCTCACACACACACACACACACACACACACACACACACACACACACACACACGGGGATGTGAGAAATATTCTTTGAAGAACCTGAAAGCGTCTATCATCAATGTCAACATTCACCAAATTATCAGCTCTAATGTTCTCCCTTGGGCTCTCCTACCTCAGCACATCTCTGTAGGAAAATTGCTCTAAAAAATAAAATCTAGGGGCCTCTCTGGTGGCACAGCTGTTAAGTGCTGCACTGCACTGTGGAGCTGTCGGCAGCAGCAACGCAAGTGCGATGCCCGGCCAGGGACATTCCTACATGGCACGGCAGACCTCTCCTGCCTCACCCGCTGGTCCCCTCAGCAGTGTGTTACTGACGATCTGCCTGTTCTGCTTCTCACTCTGTCTCTGGTGAACCCTCTCACCGTCCCACGCCTCTGGCCTGGACCCCAGCTTGTATGCATAAATTAATAAATCTTTAAAAACAATCTAGACAACAGGAAGTAAAGCATAGACTTTCTGTATACCTGGGTGACCTATTTGCAGTCTGAACATTCCCTCAATACAACACTTCATTCACTACTCCACATTGCTTCTCAATCTCTCAATTCCTTTCTGAAAAATACTGACTACTCAGTCATAGAAGAAAAAACTAGTCTTGCTTTTCTTTTGCATGCCAATGAAATGCATTTCTCTCTGGGTGTGACATTTTAGACCTAGACTAAAAATGAGATTGCTCTTTGGTGGAATCTGTATGTGGTATAAATGCCCTCCGCGTAACTTTCAGAGATTTTTAGGACCCACAATTTTACCAGACAGAATGGGCAGTTGCAATGTTATCCCACCACATTTGTTCTGAGACTCAGCAAACGGGAATATGTTGAGCAGCAATATTTCCATGAAAACAATTACCAGGCAGAAGTCAATGGAAAAATTGCTTTGACATGTAACATAAGATATTTCATGAAAATTATAATACACTGAACTGCAAAAGGAATGAATTCTGCAGGGGAAGTAACCACATATGTGTGACTAATTGTCTCACTGCATAAGCCATATGCTGTTTCTTTCCCTCACGTCAACATACCCCCCTACATTCTCCTGGAGCAATTCAATTGAAGGAGTCTTGAATGATCCCTGTAGTAGCCAGTTTCCATTCGGGGAACCCAATGAGCCACAACTGCTGTCATTCACCCCACGGTGTAGTTCTCGCCTGATGATTGTTCAGCGGTCCCATGACTTGTTTCAATCAACAGAAGATGCTGACAGGACAATGTGTCACTTTTGCTTCTAGACCTTGAGGACGCTTTTGGGATCTCTGAGTTACCATGTAAATAGTTCAGCCAAAATAGAAACCTGACATGGAAAGTGTATGACGCAACAAAGGGAGGCCCACTGCCCAGTGTCCAAATATCCCCATGGAGTCACCAGATGACACCAATCTCAGCTGCTGTCTGACTAATGGTGAATCAGACTCAAGCAATCCCTTTCAAACCAGTCAGCCACTAAATTTTGAAGTTGTCAGTTACGTAGCAACAGGTAACTGATGTAAGTCAAAAACTTTCATTGGCCTTCTTAGGAAATTAACATTTTCCCAATTCCACCAAAACAAATACAACCTTACCATTTAAATTGACTTATTTTTTTCAGAAATCAAAAAAAAATTACAAACATCTGCGTTAATACATAAATGCCACTCCAGCTAATGCATAAGTAGTACACATAACTGCATCTTCAGGTGCCTTCTCTCTGAATAGTGCCCATTTTAACAGTGTTTGGCATAAAAATCAAATATGTCTATTTAGGAACTTTCTGAATTGAAGGATAAGAGGAGTAATGAGGGTACTTTTGAGATTTTGTCATACCCATCTTTAATTTTCTCCAGCCTCCCCTTATAATCATGTACAGATTAAAACCCACTGCTTGGTTTATGTCCAGAGATAAGTCCACATTAAACTAGACTCAACAGTTCTGACTTTGATCCAATTATCTACTGGCAACATACCTCCGAAGCTAATTTTTCTAGTTACAGTAACGATTAATGCTCAACATCCATCCAATTTGACGACTATTACTGAGAATTTAGAAATATGGGCCCCGTCTTTGGACTCAAAAGAGATAGGACACCATACATACTTTCAGAAAATGTTTAAGTATAGCCTTAACTAGTGAACCATCCACATGTGACTTTTCCATGAGTCCTTAGCATTTAGTTTGCTAAAATATTCTAACCTTTGAGTCAGGAAATACACTTGGTGATGTTTTTACATCTCCTTAAAATGACTTCTAGACAATAGCTAAATGTTACCAAGTTATCAAATGCCACCACAGAAAAAAAAATGTGATAGGGACACTTATTGATGCTAACTGATAGTTGAGGCTGAAGGAAATAGATGCAGAGTCTATGGGGACATTCTTTCTTTTACACAAAACAACTTTAAATAATGATATGAAAGCCCCCAAAAAAAGATGAATAGGAAATATGGATAGACAACAAAAACACATTAGAAATGTTCACAAGCATTCAGAGAGGACAATGAAAAATTAGACACAATTACCCTTGTATAAGTCTAACTTACCTATAGGACAGATGGTTGGTTGGCAGTCAGCCTAGGGACAGCAATGGGATGTGAGTCATCCCAAAATGATGTATTTGGCTAAACATATAAGGTGTAATTGTTGGAATCTAAGCTACTCTGAGTTCCATTATTTTTCCCCATGAGAAACCTGGCAGACTCCCCAATTTTTCCTGTAGCGATCAGCACAGTTAACAACTGAAGTCAACATTTGAGTCACCTTCAGTCAGCAATGCCATCAACTCCCCATGCCACACATTCTCTCTTGATCTTCTTTGAAACTCCCGACTACTATTATGCCATCTTGGCATCTCATTCACTTCATGAGGTTTCTCTGTTTCCTAAGCTAAGGGAGAAACTGTTCCCTGCAGAAGCAGTAGTCTTCATGAATTCTTCTCTTTCTTTATGAAGGGAAAATAATTTAGAAAATATTTTGCCTGGGGATAAATAGCTATTGACTTTTCCCCCACTTTTCAGGTAAAAGGGACAAAAGTATTTCTGTTTTTAGTGGTTAAAAAAGCATGTGCCCCAGCTTGTATGCATAAATAAATAAATCTTAAAAAAAAAAAGCATGTGTTCTCTCTCTCTCTCTGTGTCATATCCCACTCCATTTTCCTCTTACTCTCTCTTTCCCACTTACCTCACATATAAAACACAGGAATCTTTATTCTGCTCTTATGCTCTTATGTGGTGATCATTGGGCCAGGGAGAGTCACTTATATTAGTCTCAATTAATCTACACAACAACTTTGGTGGACCATGTGTAGGACTATACTGCAGAGAGTCTTTAATAGCAGGAATAAAGCATTTGAACATTATATGGTATAAAGCCTAGTTCATGATAGTAGGTATGCAATTTAGTAGGAAAGAAAAATAGTTTGTTTAAAGGTTTAATGATGGGAATGTTTCAAAGCAATGTCCTTTGATAGTTCAGGCGAGGAGAAATCAGTTGGGGCTGAGTTTTACTGCAGCCATTAATATAGCTTGAGTTAAATCTTGAAGAACAGGTAAGATCTGAGGGCATTGAAATGAAGTGAGATGACACATGATTTGGCTTGGAATGAAGCCCTCACAAAAAGTAAGGGTAGCGTAATGGCGTGGGATTAGAATCCAGACTTAAGGGCCTCGCTGGTGGTGCAGCTGTTCGGCGCTGTGCTGTGGAGCTGTTGGCATAAGTGACATGAGTTTGACGCCTGGCCTGGGAGATTCCCACATGGCGCAGCAGACCTCTCCTGCCTCACCCCCTGGTCCCCTCAGCAGTGTGTTTTAGTCGATCTGCTTGTTCTGCTCCCCACTCTGTCTCTGGTGAACCCTCTCGCCACCTCATGCCTTTGGTCTGTACCCCAGCTTGTATGCATAAATAAATAAATCTTTTAAAAAAAGAGTCTAGCCTTAATAAGAGACAGAGCAAGGATTAAATGCTGATTATGTTATTTAACAGAGCAGGGATTTAGACAGATTTTTATCACTCTTATCCTTATTCACCTTATCTTTGAAATATAGACAATTTTATAATTATTAATGCTCTAACATCTCTATGGTTGCTTCGCTATCACAGGCTCTACTCATTATTTTAGAACAACAGAAATTGTCTCTTAAATATTTGCTTGGTTTTGTGATCTACTTTGATGATGATGGAGAATGACTACACATGCTATATGAAGGATTTTCCCTGAGACAGCTTGACAATTACTGTACCTAACTGCTCACCCACAGACTCACCTTGTGTTTGGCTTCTCTCATTTCATATGCAGCCTGTTTGTCCCAGAGATAGACAAATGGACAGACCAGTGCCTTAGACCAGTGTTGACTAGGACAGCTTTCCAGAGAAAAAAACCCAAAGAGAAGCATACCTTCACTTATACTCCCAGTTTTTTATTATATCTTCTACTTTCTTTCTCTGAGATCCCACCCCAGCCTTAACTTGGTTTGCTCCCCTCTCACACACATGCACATCACACTCTCACCATACGGCTACTGTGCTGTTCTCAACATGTAATATAAACTAATGAAAGAAATAGGAAAATAAGTGTGAAATACCAAATGGAAAATGCTGAGACAACACTCACTCTTTCCTCTTACAAAATTGTCTAATCCTAATATAAAATCTTCTCATGCTACATTGCTAAGACAAACTTTGTTCTGAAGACAAAAATTTTCTCTAAAGCTGAATTAAGTTTGGCAATTATGCATTAGTCACTACTAAATCTTGCCTTTTAGACTACCTGCAACAAATTAGTACATCTCAACTAAACTGTTAATAGCACAGTAGCATTTAATCCTTGCTAAAATGTTCATGTTTTGGGCCTCCCTGGTGACACAATGGGTTACGTCTCAGCACTATGAAGCTATCTGCAGCCACTGCAGCATGACTAAGATCGTCATCCAGGGAGCTGACCCACCCCACGTGGCACAGCAGACCTCTCCTGTTTCTCCCACTGCTCCTCTCCCTCAGCAGTGCACTTCAGTAGATCCATCTGTTCTGCTCCCCACTCTGTCTCTGGTGAGTCCTCTCACCACCCCACACCTGTGGCCTATACCCCAGTTCTTGTATGCATAGATGGATGAATCTTAAAAAAATAAAATAAAAATAAAATGTTTTTATGAATGGAAGATCATCATCTTCAGCAGAGCCTATGAATGTCTCTCTTAGAAGTTTTGACGTGTATATGATAATATTTCCAAGTATAATTAATAAGGGAGATTTTTCTGATGATAACTAAGAAAAAGATTGAAAGCAGAGGACTAACCTGTTTTCTCATGCTTTTTATAATAAATATTCAGCACTGAATTTTAATCCCTGGGTTGTAGTTGCACTACCGTCATCTCTTATGACCATAGCATATTTAATAGTGACTGGGAAAATTGGATGGACAGATCATTTCAAAATCATTATGAAATACATTTTTTAAGTAAAATGTAACTTATGCAAATTTTATAAGATCCATCTAGATTGATGTTAAAATTGTGAATTAAGATGAAGGAGCGTGCAAATTCTAGGTAGCGCTTTCTCAACTGCACTGAGAGTACCATTTGGACTTGATAATGCTTTGTGTTAGAAAACTGGACATTATAAGATATCCCATATCTCTTTTGTAGTAACAACCAGAAGTATCTCCAGACACTGTCACATATTTCTTGGAGAGAAAAAAATTGCCCTTTTAAAGAATCACCGACTTACCTAATTAACCAATTCTGAACATTATCTTATGAGACAATCATTTACCAAGCATCAACTACAGACCATCACTGTGCTTGGCATTTTTTTGTTCAATAGTTGTCATTTGGAAATTGTCCTTAATATAATGGTAGCCTTCATATAAGCAACCCCAGAGAACAGAACATGTTCATGCACTAAAGTAAAATGTTGAAATCATATGGTTAATTCAATGTAAAACAACCAGTGAAGAGCTGGGGGAAATGAATAGTAATTGATAACAGATTTTAAACATTCCAAGTGTGCAGACCTGCATCCAAGGTTATACAAAGTTTTAGGCACCACCTTTGCCTTTCTCTCTGTCATGTTTCAATTTTCCCTGTGGTTAATGTGGTTGATGGAATTATGATTGAGGTTTGAGTGATGAAGTTCAGAAATGGAAAATACTGTATAGGAAAGACAGGTGCCTATAAACATAGCTCACTAGTTAACTTCTATAGAGTTACAGATTGTCCTGCATTTTCTGAGCAAAATACATGAGTTCATAATGAAATTATACCGGGTGTCACTAATGAGTGATTGATTTCAGAAAAACATAGTTAATATCTGAGAACTAGGTCTTTATTTCATGTTCATGTAAAGGTCTAGGTTAACAAGTTGAAAATGCCATTACATTGTTTAAAATATATTTTATCATAATTTTCTGTAAAATAGCAAAAAAAAAAAAAAAGCCATTTCACATGGATGCAAACTGTTACCCCTTCCAGTGAGATTCCTAAATCAGTAACATATATCCAAAGCCCTAATAAGTGCTTAGTATTGGGTTCTATACTAGGTGCTAGAAGCGCATTAGTGCTTGTCCAGGTTACAGAAAATAAAACGTGGCATTGGAACTCCTTGCCCTCATTAGTGTAAGTATATTTGAATACTATTGCAGGCTAAGATGGACAAGTCAGGTATTTGTAGTTTGTATGTCTGGTTTACCCCTTAGGGATTTTCAATGCAGCACCATATTTCTAGCTTAAAAATCATGTAAATAAAAATATATTGGCAAGAAGTAGAAAATGTCCTTGGCATCTTCCACTACAACAGAGCCACAAGACTTTTGCCAGGAAAGATTTAGAAGGATGCCAACAAAAAGATAACTGACATTCTCTCAAATGCTGAAATCATGCCACAGCAAAACAATTAATCATCCAAGTCTGCATTAAGCACCTATTTACTTTGTACTCACCACTGAACTGGGCACTGAGAGCACAACTATTCAAGTGAAGTAAGCATTCCTTTGAGACGCTTACTACGGAATTCAGAAAAGGCACATATTCAATAATTAACCTCACATGTGCAATCCTGACTAGTTCAACAGGAGTTCCAAGAAAACAGACAACAGCCTGCATCAAATACTCTTCTGAGGAGCCTCCCTGGTGGCACAACAGGTTAAGCCACAGCACTATGAAGCTATCCAGAGCCACTGTAGCACAAGTTTGATCCCCCGCCAAGGAGCTGACCCACACATCGCAGCAGACCTCTCCTCTCGCCTGCTGCTCCCCTCAGCAGTGTATTTCAGTTGATCTAACTGTTCTGCTCCCCACTCTTTCTCTGTTGAATCCTCTCACCCCACCCACACACCTCTGGCCTACACCCCAGCTTGTGTGCATAAATAATAAATCTTTAAAAAAATACTTTTCTGAGACAATGACTCTTGCAGTATGGAATGGAGTCAAGAAAAGATTTGTTGGAGATATAGCGACCTATAAAGGAGACTGCTGAAAAGTTGCAGGGAAGAGATAGTGAAACCCTAAACTAGGGCACTGGCAGTGGGAATGGAGAGGAAAGACCAGATTCAAGAGATATTCATGCGAAAGGATGAATAAGTGAACGATGTGATGTGAGATACATGGGAGCCATCAGGAGTCAAGGTTGGCTCTGAAGTTTCCATCTTGGGAAACCTCGTGTCTGTGATTCTTCCTGAGATAGAAATACCAATTGACTGTCTTCAAGATTTCCAAGTGGTGCATGTTTCCAGGCTGTTCTACCCTGCTTATAGGGAGATTCATCTGGATATCTCAATTACTGTACATGAGGCAGACTGTGTCAATTGCTGCAAAAATCACTGGGTGGGCTCCAGATTCCCTGCATAATGGAGATGAGGTATTTTCACACTGGCAGAGTTTGGGCTAAGCACAGATGAGGACGCTTTCACATCATTTGACATGAAGGTTTCATATTTTATTCTCCCTTCTTGTCATGCACTCCTGTGGAGTTTTAATTCCTTAAATAGACTTGCTAAATCTATGTCATTTCCATTTATTTTGTGACGTTAGGTACAGAATAACAAAGGCTGTAGAATACAATTAAATGACTAAAAATAGATAACAATTCTTATCAAAAAAAGGCACTTATTTGTTTTCAGGATTACTTATAGAACAAATCAATAAGTAACCTAGATTAATTAATAATAGTAAAGGAATAAGTAAAACTCCTAGCATTGGCGCAAGAGTCAGGATATTTTGTTGCAAGTGTCACTTCTTTTATAAAGTTCCTGAGTCCTTTGGATCTCAGACATCACCAAAACCCAGGATAGATTTAATTTCTTCTCTGAGCCTCTCTATCTTCTGGTACTAAATGGAATCCAGTTCCCCTTTAGGACATGATGTCACATGGGGTCAGCGACAACACTAAGTCTAGAGTTGGAGTTGGTGAATGTTTTAATTTTATCAGTTTAAACTACTATTTTCCTGATATACCTACAACTTTTAATCTCATGTCACAAACTAAACTCTCACCTTCACTCTCCCATGTCTGTCATCTTCCAACTTCTGGAGTACTATACTCAACCCTACTCCTTTTAGATTTTTATATCCTGGTTCAATCACTTCTTCTAACACTACTGTGTCAATAAAATTGGGTGACTTCATCATCTATTAATCAGTATCATTAACGCTGATCCATAATCTCTTCTCTAAGGATTTTTTCCTCTACCTTATTTCAGTAACTTATCTCCAAGATACACCACAGACATAACGTAAGTGACATCTTAAGTACAAGTTTGACATCATCTCCTATGTTTTACCTCACACCCTCAACCCCCTAGGCCAGTACTATGAGGATGGTATTTGGGGTGCTTCATCAATGACTGTGGCTCTATTCAGACCGATGTTACTGCTTTGGGTCTCAGGGCAAGCAAATCTGCTTGTGAGCTTATTAAGGTCTGGTTCTTAGCACTTTTTGCTCTGCTCACATATTCACGTATTCACATGTTCATCTAGTCTCTGGTTTTTCACACCACGGTGGATTTATTTGGAACTACGAGGAGCTATTTCTTTGATCATACTCAGTCTAGAAGCTTTAATCTCTATGAATTTAAAATTTCATTAAAATATATCCAGTAGTTCAGGAGCTGTGTGTGTTTTATTGAATGCTTATACCATTCATGTGGTGGCACGGAAAATAGCCGGCACAATAAGTGTTAGTCTCTAACATTCCCTCAAATTTCCTGTGCTCACTTTCCTCTGGCCTTTGATACAATGTTTCAGGAGCTCATTTCCACACTACTGGATTGTAGATTCAGGGTGCTGGGTGTTAAATACAATCTGACAACCCAATTTCCAAGGAAATATTATTAATCTTAGGGATATCTTCCTTCCTCATGGTGCCTCTTTTGCCTCCATGGTGGTCTTTCTTCCTTGACAAGGGGTCTGTTGTCTATTTGGGTGTTACCTTTTCTCTTTTGTTGTATTAGCTTTGTTTATCTGAGTTCCATCTTCTGTGTCAATTAATACATACTTAGGTGTAGATTTGTTGTTCTCATGGGAGAAATGAAACACAAGTTCTCCATATTCTGCCATCTTCCCTTTTAAAACATTTCATTCTCTCTATTCTACCTTGTTGCCAATACTTTATCCAAAGCCACAATATTTTCCCATTTCAATGTTTGTAATAGTTCTTTAACTAGTTTCCTAGTCCTACCTTTGCCTTCCATCGGTCATTCTTCCAACAATGAAATGGTGTCAGGGCATTACTGTCAATATTAAAAAATCATCATATTTCTGTATTTTCAAAACTTTAACGACTTTCCATGTCATTCAAATAAAAGCAAGCATTAATAATGTGATTTTATAAGATTATAAGTGATTTCAGTCCCTGTTAATTAACTTTAACCCTCTCCATGTTCTGTTACTTTCATGTTATTTTTTTCCATTTACTAATATATATTTTGAGACTTTTTTTTGTTCACAGAAAATATGAGGGAAAATTACAGATTCCCAACATATTATTTGTCTCCAGATAGCCTTCCTACAGCAACCTCTTCCATCAGAGTGGTCCATTTATTATAACTGATGAGCTTACATTGATACATCACAATGATACAAAATTCAAAGTTTACTTTTGTATTCACTCTTTATCCTTTATAATCTGTGGTTTGGACAAATAAATAATGACATGTATTAATCATGGATATCACACAGAGTATTTCCACTGCTCTAAAAATTCTCTGTGCTTCTCCTTTTTATAACTCCATTCCCCAAAGGCCTAGCAGTTATAGACATTTTTAGTGTATCAGTTTTGGTTTTTCCAGAATGTTATGTTTTGCTTTTTTTTTTTTTCTTTTGCCTTCTCAGATTTGCTTCTTTCACTTAGCAATATGTTCTTCAATGTTTTTACACTGCTGGATAACTCATTTCTTTTTAGTTTTGAATATTAATTCTATTGGAATGTTTATTATTGTTCTCTTATTGCTAAGTTGTAAAAGTTCTTTGTGTAATTTGGGGAGCAGTCCTTTATCATATTTTTCTTTTGAAAATATGTAATCCCAGGGTGTGGCTTATCTTCTAATGTGTTTGACATTGTTCATCAAGGATATTTTTTTTTTTTTGTGAAGCCAAACTTATCAATTACTTATTTCATGGATTGTGTCTCTGTACTTTTATCTAAAAAGTTATCATAATCAAGATCATCAAGTTTCCCCCTATATGATTTCTAGGAATTTTTATAATTTCACAGTAAACATTTAGGTCTATGACCAAATTTGAGTAAATTTTACACAAGCTACAAATTTTTGACTAGATATATTTTTGTTGTTGTTGTTACATACAGCTATCCAGTTGTTCCAGCACAATTTGTTGAAGAGACTCTCTTTGCTTTAAGCTTTTGAACTTTTGCCAAAAATTGACTAATTAAATTTACAGTGTCTATTTCAGGGTTTTCTCTTCTGATACAATGATCTGTTTGCCTATCTATTATCAATATCTTACTATCTTAATTACTATATCTTTATAGTCAGTCTTTAAGTAGAGTAGTATGAATACTTCAATTTTATTGTCCTCCTTCAATATTGCATAATCTATTCTGGATCTTTTGCACCTTCATATAAACTTTAGATTTAATTTTTCAAAATCAGTATATTGGCTGGACTTTTCATTGTGATTGCACTGAATCTATAACAGAAGATCAGGCATCTTAACAGTTTTGAATCTTTCTAGCCAGGAACATGGCCATCGGCCATCTATCTTCATTTATGCTTTTCCATTGTTAATTCTTGTTTTTATCATATATCCTTCTGGTAATTGACTATGTCATGCATGTTGCTACCACAAGATTTTGGTGCATGCGGTTATCTTTTCTTGGAAACCTCTTGCCACACAGTTAGCTACTTCATCTATGTCAAGACTTTAATCACAAATCTTCTTCTCAGTGAGACTTTTAACATCCTGCAATATCCAATGTTTGATGCAGAAGACACAACTGATTTAAATATTTAAGTAGATATTTAATACATATAAATATGCTTGGAAAACATATTTATATGTTTTGTATGTTATATGCTTGAGAGACTGAGGAAGTAGACTGCAAGTTGTACTTTCAGAAATGACTCATAGAATTCAGCTTTGATTCCAATTTTCAATATTCATCAATGAGACTGATGACTTCCTCTAGAACTTCATAACCATATTTGACCTCAGACAAGAGCAAACCAATAGGCAAATGTCCTTTACTTAGTTTCTACCTCACAGAGCTCACCCAAATAGATCAAATTATTAAATTACATTTTATATATCAGTGTTAAGGTTCATGAAGTTATCTAATGTACACTCCTATTAAATCTTGATATAAATAGATTTTATATTTCTTTGAGGTTAAACTAATAAGAGATCTCCAAGGTTATCACCTTCTATTTGAATCAACACTTTGTAAGAGAACATCAGCAATAATGTGTCCATACATTTCATTATACTATGAATGTTGTGCCATTAATTACAACTAGAACTAAGTTGGATTTCAATAATTAAGTTTTTTAATCTTTATTACATTTTAAGTTACTGCTTTTTAAAGAATTCATACCTTCATCTCTCAAGAGTTGATAAAAATGTAGTTGATAGCAATGGTAGTTTTATACTCCTAACATTTTCAGTTGGTTTCTCAGTAAATTATTTAGTATTTGTTTTTTAAAGAACTCGTAATTTCCCTTACTTCCCTTCACCAAGACCAAGCATCTCCTTGTTGTTTCCCTTCTCAATAATATTTCATGTATGAATTTAGTTGTAAGAGTTAGTTTGCATGTTTGAACACAACTGTAAATGCAGTTGGAAACAGTCAAAGAGATGTAAAGGAAGTACAGAATGAATTCTGAAGAGCCTCCAGAAGGAACTCAGCCTTGATGATACTGAATAAATACAAAAAATTTTGTTCCTGAGGAGTTTGAACTGGCATTTGACACATTTTGATTCACCTACGTGGAAGGTCTCTTAAGCCCTCCTTTAGGTTTTTTATGGAGGGACCATTAATTAGATATACTTTATTGAATCATTGGCCACTGATGACTAAGTCAAGTTCCAGTCCCTGTCCAGTCTCGCCCAGAGGTTGGGAAGCATTGACTGAAAATTTTAACACTGTTCATGATTGGTTCCTGTAAAAACCACCCTCCCCCTTTTAGGGAATTTCCAAAAGTCACCTCAATAACATAACGAAAAACACCTTTATATCTCTCTAGGGAATTACAAAAGTTTAGGGAATCTGTACCAGAAACCATGAAGAAAAGTAAAGTTTTAAAATAACAATTCAGAGTATTACACACAGATATGCACACTGACATAATCATTAATATCTCATCAGTAAAATTTTGAGAAGAGAGTTTCAGGGAGACTCATATAATATGACTCAGAGTGCTCTCTTTCTCTCTCTCTCTGTATATAATGATTATTGAGCCTTATATATTTTGGGACTATACTTACATATACTATAAAATCATAAAGAAAACTGATTAAAACTACACTCAGGACTGTCACTATCTATGGAAGATTTATGTATTTGGGATGGATTCAAGGGATTCTTTAAAAACATTAGTATCTTTCTATTCCTTAAATGGGAGATCAGTGCACAATTCATGCTTTTATTGCTCCTTTAAACAGTAAATATCTTATATATACACACATATATAAACAAATTATATATAACTTATATAGAACATTTCTTATATAGAACATTTATAGAACTTATATAAATGTATAAGCATACACTAATATACATACTTATACAAATGTATGCATAAACAAAGAATTATATGTATTCTATATTTAAAATTTTAAATATTATTCGAAGACTAACAAAATAAATAACTATACACACATCTATCTATCAATCATCTATCTATTTATCTATCAATCTATCTATCTATCTTTCTGCACTGATTTGGTGTTGATCATTGACTAATGGTAGTTTTGTAGGGATTCTGGTAAATGGAGACACAAATTATCTACCTTTTAAAATTAGTGGGGTGGCCAAAATGTTTTTTTTTTCTTGGATAGCTGTCACATGTAGAGAGTGGAGAAATGGACAGGCACATCGTGGGGAAGGAGACAGGGTAGAGTATTAGAGCTTGAATTTAAAATCAGGCTGATCAGTAACTCCACCCTGGCACACACTCATACAAATCACTGGATTTTCTCAGTATGTTTCTTTATCTTTAAATTAGGTATAATAATACACAATGTCACAGTTATTGTGAAGATTAATTATAACAACTACCAGTATGTTTCACATATAATGGAAGATTAAAAGTCATTTCAACCTCTTTTCACCATAAACTGACAATAATTGCACATATATAAGTTGCTATGTTTCTACCTCAGTTTGAAAGTATATTTCATGAAAACAGTCTCAAGGAAATTTTCATGAAAACTTTGAAAATAAGATGTTCTTGAGACCAGTGGTCTTTGAAAAAAAGAAAACAAAGATTACTTATTTTTTAGGGATTTGAAAATAAATTTTGCATTTGTATCATTTTCCTTGTAAGGTTTTGGTCTATTATGAACACTTTGCCAGTAGGAAGTTCAATTTTGTGTGAATAAATAACCAAGCTCAGCATTTCTCTACATAATACTTCAAGAAAATATTTTGAAAGAAATAAAATAATACTTTTTTCCCTCCCTGACATCATTTCCCAGAGTAACTTCTCGAATAAGTATATTTCTAAAGATAGAATAAAGCAGCCTGATTGTAACAGTGTCAGATGTTCAAAAAAATGCAAATAGCTCCCAAAAGACTAACCAACTAAGTCTTTGCGAGTCTAAATACTATATTCTGAAAGATAAATTTCCTTTGTAAATCATGGGATTAAGACCCAGTTTAGATTTCTGCACAGTATAATATAAAGAAACCAAATGGATACACAAATGTCTGAGACTGTCAATTTAAGAAAACAGAAAAAAAAGTTCAGCCTGCTATTGTAAAACATGACAGTGCTCAAAATTTCACCAGTAGAGCTAAATCTTTCACAATAATTCTAAGTGGGCTTTTCTTCAGTCCCAGTTTTCTGACTACAGGTAAAATGCTAAACCTCTTGTGTCCTCAATCATTATTGGCCCTTGACACTGATTCATCTACACACCAGCAATAGGCCTGAGCATTAATTTCCAAAGGAAATATCTGACCAGTGAGCTCCAATGTTGCTTTACTTTAGATTTGGCTTTAGGAATCTGCTTTATATGAAGTAGAAGGCTTCAATTAGAAGTCAAATGATGCTTTTCCACCATAGGAGGTAGGAGGGGTAAGAACAAAGAGTGAAGGAAGCACAATTGTCTATGGAGTTGATGGTGGGGGCACTAGATGGTAATATTGGAGGCAGATATCCCAATATTCCCTCAATTTAAAAAATAAATAAAAACACATGGCCTCTCTGGTGGTACAGGGGTTAAAGTCTCAGTGCTATCAAACTATCACCAGCCACTGTGGCATGAGTTCAATACCCAGCCAGGGAACTAACCCACAAGTCACAGCAGATTTCTCCTATCTTGTCTGATGCTCCCCTCTGCTTTGTATTTCAGTAGATCCACCTGTTCTGCTCCCCATTTGCCTCTGGTGAATACTCTCACCTCCCAACCTTATAGACTATACCCCAGTTCTTGTATGCATTGATAAATAAAAATAAATCTTTAAAAAAATAAATAACAAAAATAAAAAAACAAATAATGTTTACCCACTCCTGTTAAGTTTGGTGCTCACTTATTTGCAAATTGTTTGTTCTTTGGAGAATTTCTATCTTGAAGTTCTCTCCAAGTTGTGCCCAAGAATACGCAATGATTTCCTCTGTCATTGAAAGTTTCAATTTACTAATGGGTAAATATCTCAATATTAGTTATTTTTTGCTTCATTTTATTTAGGAGAGGAATTGAGAAATATGCTGAAAATAAAATAAAATGAACAGAAAATGTGACAGATTCTAGCTTATAAACACAAATGCCCTGGATTAGGAAATGCTAGTGACTCTGAAATCTGAGGTAGTTTTGCTATAGAACAACTTTCCTCCAATGAAAAAAGCCATGGTATAAATATGGGATTTGGGGAATTGAAGAACAAAAGCTGCAGGATCCTTCATCATTTGGCTCTTCGATAGTGTCAGCAATGTGAAAGAGAATAGGTCCCATTTGCCCCAAGCTAAATGGGTTTCTGAGTGAACAAGGATGAATGAATGTGAAATCTGATGCCACTCCAGACACTTCCTAGACCATTACAATAGGAACTGAAAATATCTCAAAATCATCCCTTGCATTACAAAGGTACATTGCAGCCTCCAGCAAGAGAATATTTTAGCTGTTTTAAGTGCATGAATATATAATAGATTGGTAAGATAACAAGCAAGAACAGATGGAAAATTCATTAACTACGCTGATCCTGCATAATACAGGGAGACTCCAAATATGTTCAAAATGAATGTGAAGCAGAGCTTCAGGTTTTTACTTCTTTAACTTTTTCTATACCTTCCTGTATGGGCTTGAAAAAATAGAAATCAACAAACTTAGACTCATATGCCCTGCAAAAGTCTGTGACTTTTTATGAAGATTCTTGATTATAGTGCTTTATGAATTTCATTAAATATACTAAACTCTTATATATAAGAGAACTGTGGAAATCAGAATAATGGCCTCCTAAAAATGTCCACATCTTATTTCCCAAACCCTATGAATGTTACTTTACATGGAAAGTGGAAATTAAATTTCCAGGTAGAATTAAATAGCTAATCAGTTAACCTTTCAGTAGAGCTATTATCCTGAATTATGTAGGGGAGATCATATAGACTAAGGATCCTTGAAAATGGAATAGCACATAGAAGAGGAGGTTAGAGTAGCATGATGTAAGGACTAAAGTGCTGTTGCTGGCTTTGAAGAGCGAGAGGAAAGGGAATATGAGCCTAAGAATGTGTGTGACGTCTCGAAGATGGAAAGAACAAGGGAACAGATTCTCATGACCTTTCAGAAGGAACTTAGTCCTACAAATACCTTGTTTTTAGCCCGGTGAACTACAACACTATAAAGCAATAAACTTTAGTTATTTTAAGTCACCAAGTTTGTGGCAATTTATTCTAGTACATTGTTACAGCAATAGGAAGCTAATACCAAATAAGGACATTATATGTATTTGATATTATTGTCACATGCTTGCTTATAAAGGATAAACTTGGTAACACACAAACATAAATCAGACATGACTCCAGAGTATGCTGGAGAGACATTTACTTAATCCAACATTCCCTTGATAGGTATTCATTTATTCTTCCTCCATTCAGTCTGACAAATATAAATTCATCAAGCACTCACTTTGTGCCAATAATCATAAAAATATTCGAAACAGAGGAATGAAAAAAATATGTATTTTACCTATCATCTTAGAAGTTTAGAGTTTGCCTTTCTTTCAACTATTGAAAAAATTACTTTTGCAATTACCCCCCAACCAATATTGACTTAAAAACCAAGCTTTCAAATCAAGTGTATATTAGATACCTCCCCGATCTAGTCAACCCCTTTAAATTGTCACTCAGTTATCTAGGTCCCTTCTCTTCATGACTCTATCTTCTTTGAGTTTCAGTTACAAAAGGATGGAAAGGGAATAAAACATAGAGGACCTCATGACCAATTTTCAGGACCAGGTTTGGAAGTCACAACATAATTCTGGGCCTGTTGCACTGGTACCCTCCCATTTAGCATGGTCACAACTAACTTCAAGGATGGCGAGGAAAACGAAACACCCTATTGACCCTGGGAAAAAAATGGGATTGGGGAGTGTTCAGTTCCCTGGCATTCGTCTTCTTTTGTGGGTTGGATTCTCTTCTCTCGCATTGTATAATGTACAATTGGGTACAATGGATGTACCCAATTCATTCTCAAGTGAACAAACCAAAAATCTCTACATTTGGGGTAAGCAACTCAATCCAGAATTTGCAGTAAAGTCCAGCCCTTTCAATCTTATTCAATGATCCAAAAGCAAAAACAACATGCATCTACCCTACCTCCTTCCCAAATAGTGAAAAAGGTGTATAACTACAAACAGCACTCACATTTGAATGGAAAGAAAGGAAGACAGTATGTCCATTTGATTATATAAAATCTTTGATATAGTTTTTTTGAGAAATATGTTGTTTGAACATGAAATATAAAGAATAACAACTTACAAAATGGTGTTAATATCACAAATGTTGTGAATATAGGGTCTTAAATTTTTTCTAAATTGGTTTAGAGAAAAATCAGAGGTATTTTCTACTTCTATACATTGTATATTTTTTGGCATTACATGATGATAATATAAGATGTATATTCATATCACACAAATATCTATGTGCAAAATGTGCTAATATTATGGGTACTAAATCAAATAACAATGAAATTAGCCTGAAAAGGTGAGATCTATGCAAATTTTGCCAAATAGCTTTATGACGTTCATAAGATTAGTAATAATTTTAAAAGTGTAGCCTGAGTCTGACCTTTTAAAACTCTCAACAAAGGGAACATGGAAAATCAAATATTTATTCCATTCAAGAGATAATAAAAATTTAGATAATAAATTTTATCAACATGTATTGCTGTAAAAACCTCCTAAATGAAGTTTAGAACATTCATATTAGGCTGATATAGATATATGTTCCTTATCATGTTACATTCCTATTTAGATAGCACTTAGTATGTATGGATTTTTAACTATTAAATATTCTTGTTATATTTTAAACTTAGCCCTCTCATTTTGTGAGGTAAATGGGGAGATATGTTAGTTATAGAAGGAAATAAGGCAGTGAAAATGTTTTTGAAGAGAGAAGTTGCTTGGAGAGACTTTTAATCTCTTTGGCATAAGATCATATACTCAAAAGGTCATAGAGCAAAGAGTGTGTAGAATTGACCTTTTATTAATCAGTGTGTAGAATTGTCCTTTTATTAATCCAAACTGCCTATGTAAATTTTTAAGAAATGTGTACTTGAGTGAAAATAAGTTTAATACTTATTGACCACCTCTATTTCTAGAGATTTTTACTTAATATTCTCAACCAACCCTCAATTAGATCACTCACTTAACAACTTAATCAAATTTAAGATTAAATTCAAACCCTGAACCTGTCCTAGATCACCTGGAGTAGATTATTTTTGCCCCTGTACTTTAGCAAATGCATTCCTGCCTCAAAGATTGTATCCAGTATGTTCCTTTTAGCTTAAGACTCATTCTCCAGTTTGTCTGCCTGTATTAAAATTATTAAGGTATTAGAAAGTTTTACTCAATACTTTAAAGAGACTTCACCTGAATTATTTGACCATCATTTTATTTCATAGCATTATTTGCCAAAATGAACAACTTAATGTATACATCTATTTACCTATCTACAACCTATCTATCTACCCATCTAACTACCTGCTAACCTAAATAACTTCCCACTTCTCCCTACAACTGTAATACATAATTCACGAAAAAAATACACATTTATTTCCCTTATATATCTAGTAAGTAGAAAAGTCAATACATATTTGGTTAATGGAGATATGCACAAATGAAGAAACAAAGGTTACAGTAAAACTCATTAAACCACAAAGTTAATGACAAAGTTGATTGTTGTATAATCCTATCTGATTCCAAATTCTTCCTCATTGTTTCACTGACTTCCTGAAAATTTATTTTCAGATATTTTTAGATTAAAACAAACTTGTTTTATATTTTACTCAAAGAGTTTGCCATGGATGTAAGGAGAGTGTTTTCCACATTGAGTGCCAGTGTTATGAACACACGTACCCCCCCCCACACACACACGGGAAATTTTAGAAAACATTCTGTTCTTATATAATTAATATTTGATTATAAGAAGTAGAGTGAGACTTTTTCCTTGAAAATTTCATGCAAGACTCATGCTAAAAATGAGTAATTTTGTGGAGTCAGTCACTCTGAATAAATATTTCATCTGATTAATGTGTTTGATAAATGGTAACAGACATCAAAGACATTTGAAAACATGACCGTTTTAATATATTCATATAATGGAAACCCTCATTCAGGAGTTTTATTTTTGTATCCTCTCTTGTTCTTTCAATTTCTGTCATTTAAACTTTAACAGTTCTTGTGATATATTGCCTCAGGATATGATATTCTAGTTTATAAATAAATGACGCCCAGCCTAAAGTGATTAACTGTTGAATAAGTGAAAGGAGAAATGATAGACCACTTTGAGTTTTAAAAATGCTGGCAGCAAACAAATTACGTTATAAAGAAAAAAATAATCCTGAAGGAAATACGATTGCTTTAGAATAAAACAGGAAATTAAATATATATATATATATATTTTCATATTAAAATATTTTTTTGTTTTTTAAAATACAGTAAGACATACAAAAAATAAAGGCTTTCTGCCAGTATTTTGTACCAATTGCAAAAGGCAATAATGTAAAAAAACAACATTATTACTACTAAAAATACCAATCATAATGTGCAATGTTAGTGTAGCAAATAACATATAAAGAACTAAATGGCAGTGGGAAATTGAGCAATGTGATACTTGTTTGGTTAAAAGCAACTTCTGCCATTATGGTAACTTTTTAAAAAATTATTGTTGTGAAGTTTTAGAATGGTTTACTCCATTGTAACTAGAAGCTTCAGAATCACATCATTATAGCCATAAAAATCTTAGAAATGACTTGGTGATGTCACAAAACTATAGAGCAAAATATTTTTGTACAGGTTTTGACTAAAGGCTATGAAAAGGTTTACTGAATTTTTTTTCCTCAAATGTAGTTTTCTTAACTTTTCATTACTCATTTAAATGGAAAAAATGTAGCTATAAAAATTCAATATATTTCTAAAGTACTGTCTATCAGATTTCTTTCTGACTGTAGTAGTCTGAATATTAGGTCAGTATAACAGGTAGTACAGTCAACAAAAATTTAAAGAAATGCAGTTCTCTAAGACTACAAATAGCATGTGTTTGTCAAATGTCTATATAGCAATTTATATTTCTTTAATGATTTGTATTATATTTGCAAACAGTGATATTTCAAACTAATCTCCATTTGATCTCTAGTAGTGTTTTAGCTCCAAACGATTTGGTCTTTCATTTTTCCCTATCCCCACCCCCCCACCCCACCCCCGCCATAAACTTCAAGCAATTAACTCTACATAACCACAGTCCAACAAAACTGACCCCCATTCTTACATCAATTGGATGTCTAGGTGGTCACTTATGTTTCTAACCAATGGACTATAAACTGGAAATTTCCATGAACACCTTGCCTAGCCTAATCCTCAACCAGAACATCATGTACAGTCTCATGCCAGTCTCAGACATTAGGCTATGGTTGAGCAATACCTGTAGCACTGGCTAGAGACCACATTTGAGAGCATTCCACAAGCTGGTGGTTGTTCTCTTTGCTTTTCAAGTACAAGGACTAACCCTGGGGTACTTGCTCCTGTTGTTAAGACCCAGGTGCTACAAACTCTGGCTAGTGAAAGCATTCAGTTGTTGTGTCTATTTTGGCTCCAGGTAGGGTTAAGGCAGGTGTTTTTCATAGCACAGCCACAAGCTGCAAATAATAGCCTCTTCCATGAGGAGACACAGGTGATCAAAGCTGGCTCTTCTGCACCAGGGCGGGTGCCAAATATTCTAGTTTGGGAGACTCCGGCTCACGCCAGCAATCACCACTCTCAATTCTTACTCCTATATAGTTCTGTAGTAGGGCAGCCTCTGCCCTGAAAGCTAACACTGTGCAACTCCTCCAATGCTGTGCCTCTAAAGTCCCCATGTGACCCTGTGCCCTTAAGTTAACAGGAACAGAAGAGCTTCTTATAGTATCCACCCTTCTCTATCATGGTTGCACTGCTCTAAACAGTTTAATTACAGTTTTCCTACATCTTTCCACCTTTCTATTGCTCCTGACATATGTGATAGTCATCCTTTTGTATTTAATTGGCTGTTGTCTATGATTTGTTATAATTTTGTTGTGATTGTGGAGGAGGTGAGCCCACACTTTTTACTTTCCTACTATCTTGCCAGAATCCTCCAGTTAAGGCATTTTTTTTTTAAATCACCCTGACAATCTTTTTTCATTGGTGCATTTAGACCATTAACTTTCCATGTGATAATTCCTTATATAATTAGATTAATGACTACCTTATTCATTACTGTCTTCTGTTTGTTGCTCTTTTCCTTTGTTCCTATATTTGTCTTCCAGTCTTTTTCTTCCTTTTGTAATTTAATGGAGCTTTTTATATTATTCCCTTTTACGTCTTAGCATATGAATTATACTTGTTATTTTTTACATTTTTCCAATATTTTTTACCTAGTCAAAAAATTTTATATTCCACATGACTATAACAAACATTTTATATCTTTAATAAACCTTGACATTTAATTATAATTCACATTTCAGTATCCTCTTAATACTATTATAGCCTGTTGAATATCCATTTTGGAATTTTCCAAGCAAGCAAGAAGAAAGAGTCTATGATAATTAGTTCGAAAATCAATTCATTTATTTAGTGACTATGACCATTTTAAACCCAATTATCCTCAAAGATGTCATATTATAAACAGTCTTTCTCTGAATTTCTAGAAACAAGAATATTTTATATATTTATAGTGATGAGTGAATAAAAGAAATGTCTTCAACTGTAAGAAGGATAAGATGTGTTTTACTATGTTGCTGTTCAAACTTTGTTAAAAGCATGGAGTAGATATGATTTTTATTTCTGTAAGGTAATAACCATATTTTAAAGTTTCTTAACAGATCATTATTTTAGTAGACACATTTAGTAAAATATAACAAGTCATATACTTAGATATAAAATATACTTTGTGAATATGTTTAAATCATGTTTGATTCTTACATAACTAGCACTAGACTAGAGCTATGTCCTTTATTTAAAACACACAGAATAGCAGCAGTAGCCAGAGTAGGAATAGTAGGCACCTTTGAGATGTAGTAGAAGAGCAATAAAGCATGAAAGTGATAGCATTGAATATTTAGCTGTATTTTAAAAGCATGCAACTGACTCTTTTATTGTGGCACTTTGGGTCATTTATTTTCATTGAATCAATGTCTCACAAAGTAAATAGAAGAATAAAACTAGGTGCACTCTACCTCAAACATTTTCACATTTTATGTTATAAGGTTATACTGAAAGAGGAAAATTTATTTTCTGCAAATATATTTATTTCATATCTTCTTCTCTAATAGCAGAGGACCCTTAGTATACATATAAACATTTCTATTGTTTTATATATACTTTTCTTAAAGATAGGATACATTTATATATTTTTAATAAAAATTCATATAGTACAGGTTATGGAAGAAATTTACTCAAAGAGCATATAAGAATTTAAATTCTAGAAAACTCTCAGCTATTTGAAAGATACCGTCTCCTTCCTCTACTCTGCTTAGACTTTAGAATTTAATTAAATATAATTTGCGATTCCTTTATTTTTTATTTTTTTTTAATATATATTTTTATTGTTATTTATGTCTTTTACATTTTGCATTCCCCTAGGGTAGCCCACCACCAATTCACCCGTGATCCATCTCCATGGTCCCTTGTGTTCTTTTCTATTCCATTTTGTGCCCTTTCCCTTCCCTCCCTCCGGCTCCTTCCTCCCCCCCCTCCCCCCCCACTGATTGTCTCTCTCCGATTCCTTTAACACTTTAAGAATCAAAGTCAACCTTAGAGAGTGTTATAATCTTCCATCAAACCACCCCTCAATCTTTCCCACTAACCATCCATGTACCTAAATCTTAATGATCACTGACCAATTCACTTTTATGGAGAATATCTCCAGGATCCTACCATCAAAGCAAACCTCAGTCTTCTGCTTCTAATCATGACCAGATTTAGTTGCATATCTCAGACAACTAAAACATAAACCAGACAACAAAACTTTGTTGTTGTTTTTTATTTGGAAGTAGGGAAGAAGAGTATAGTGATCCCTGAGTAAGAAACAAATTAGGCGACTAACCCAGTTTACTGGCTGGAAAGATTTCAGTCTGCAGTGGAGTAAGGTAAAACCCATTTGAAAAGAGAGGTCTCCTACAATTGAAGAGGGTGACAATTTTGACTAGTCCAAAGGAAATATAATTTTCTTGGCAGTGCTGTTTATTTATTATTATTATTATTTCGGTGAGAGGAAAAATGCTGCACATGTAAGAGATTGTTGTACAGAGATGAGAGAGCTGCTCAGAGAGACAGAGAGAGATCAAAGGGAGAGAAATGTTGAAACACAGAGGAGGGGTCACTCAATTCTTGAGCTAACGACTGATCTGTGCATGTTTATGAGAAAGCCACACAAGAGCATGAATCACCAAAATGAAATAGGCTAAACAGGCTCAACAACTCACACAATGCAGGGAATGTTTTGTGTTCTCAACATGAAGAGCAGAAAACAGTTTTAACGAGGCATTGGGTCATTAGGAGCCAATATCTGGTGGGGGAAGAGAGAGAATCAAATCTACACTAAAACTTCTCTGGTTCTAGCAAAACTTAAAACGTAGCCTTGCAATAATTACACTGATCTAATTAATGCATCACAGGACAAAGTCAATAATATTTGTAAGCATACAAAATATAAACTGTTGACAAGGTAAAATTCATAAGTTCTGGTGTCCAATCAACAATTACCATACATGGCAGGAAGCAAGAAAGTATAACCCAAATTAAAACAATCAATCAAAAATGATGTAGACCTAACACTGTCATTACAATTATTAAATTATATTAAAACAATTAGCATTGAAAACTAGAGGGAAGTATAGACATGAAAAATATAAAGGAGACCCAAATTGAGTTTCTAGAATAAACGCTACAATTCCTGAAATGAAAAATGCACTGGAAGGTATTAACAGCAGATAATGAATCGTGGAAAAGAAGATTAGTGAACCAAGTGAAAAAACAATAGAAACTCTTCAAAAAGAAACACGAAAAATAAAAAATTACTCCATTCAAATTAAGAGATCTGAATATCAAAGAAGTGGTATAAGTTCACATGATTTGATGCATGTGTAATTGTAATCCCCAAATAAGAATGATTGCAACAGAAAAGAGAGAGAGAGGAAGGAAGGAAGGAAGGA